>CAXITT010000112.1:87977-114768 GCA_964033795.1 Lymnaea stagnalis | reverse complement strand
TTTTTTTTTTTTTTTTTTTTAATTTTCGTCACTCTTCCTCATTCTGTCTTTTGAAAGGGGCCTGGTCAACGAGGCATCTTGCACAATAAAAATCTATTTATGCATGTCAATAAGTGTACACTCCTGTACGAGGGAATCCATTCAGTCTAAACTGATCTATAAATAAGGACCAAGCCACGCACAGGAAACAAGAAACTCATCCAAGCAAATCGAATGAACACAATGACAAAGTCTAAGCGCATGTCAAGACTCCAGGTTAACCGAAGATATTTGTGTTGCGTTAATCTGGTCACCATAAACACAAGTTATTGTAGACCACTTAGCTAATGAGATTTACAATTTACTAACTTACTTACTTATGCCTTCCTACCCCGTCTGGGGCATAGGCCGTCTACAAGAACTTTCCACTCATCACGGTCCTGTGCTTTCCTTTCCAATGGCTTCCAGGCGTATCCCATACTTTGCGTGTCTGCCTCTAGCTCGCGTCTCCATGTATTCTTAGGCCTTCCTCTCTTTCTTTTACAATTTAACAACCCAAAAAGTCAAAAATGTGTATTTAAATCCTTTACATGTATGTTATTATTATATTATTTTTTATTAATATTCTCATGTCCTACCCGATTTTACACCGCAGATTTATTTCACCAAATATTTCCCGAAAAAAGCAAAAGAACATTACTACACACCAAATCACTTGTGACATTTAAAGAATCTCATTTTGGCGCAGTTGTCGGGAATTTAATTTTGTGAAATCAGTGCCATCATATTTCCTTCATATTCCCATTGAAAAACAGTGGCGGGGGCGGGGGGGGGAAGGAGGTTGGGGGGAGAAGGGGGTTGTGGGATGGGGCTGAAAATTTGAAAGAATGCGTTGTCACCAGCAACGAGTCTGCCAAGATTCAGCTCGATAGATTGACGGGAAGTGGGTCAATTTGCCATCCGAAAAGTTTGCCATAAACCAGTAGACAAATTCATTAGTCGAAAGAGCCAAAATATCAGCAGAAGGACGATTTAAAAAAATTTGAGAGCCACATTTCTTTTCAAAAAACCTGCCAAGAACCATGATTTTAGGAGTCAAAACCGGTTGGTGGCCGACTGGCCGAGCCGCACTCAGGTCACTAAAGAGTCGCCGCGATTTGCCGACCACTGCCCTAAACACACACACGTTCTTATAAAGGATACAAAAACACACACACACACACACCTTAATTCGGAAAGTTGGGCCGTGGCTAGCAAAACCTGCACCCCAAAGCCTGAATTGGGCGCGCCCCCCCCCCCCCCCCCCCCCACAAAAAAAAAAAAAAGTTTATATCAATGTAGCTATTTCACGCAAAAGATGACGATTTTGGCGCCCTCTGTAAATGGCACCTGCTGAGGGTACCGTCCCCCATCGCCCACCCCGTACACCGCACAGCACTGTCGGTATGACACGAGCGAGTTAGTAACTATCCCAGAACCAAATTCTGCTCAGTCAGCGGATATGCCGACTGTGTCACGTGGACGCGGTGTTGGGTCAAACATTTAAATATAGACCTGGATCATCGACGTCAGCCGAACATAGATCAGCAGCTTCACACAGGGGAGGACGGAGATCGATACTTGCAGACGTTCAGCCGCGGGGCGTACACCTTAATGAGGGAGCTTTCTCGAGTGGATATAGCAAAGGCGGTGGAATCGGTAGATGTATATGCTAATCTATAGCAAATTGGGGAAGGGGGGGGGCGCAAGGTATAAATGACGTTATGAAAACAACGTAAAAAAACAAAACAAAAAACAATCCAACAACAAAACAACAACATCACCGAAACAAATACAACTAAAAGGTGTGAAGACATTTCAGTGGACATATCAGTTTGTCGGCTTTAGTGGCAACCAGTCTACAAGTCAATACGTCAACCAGTCTACAAGTCAATACGTCAACCAGTCTACAAGTCAATACGTCAACCAGTCTACAAGTCAATACGTCAACCAGTCTACAAGTCAATACGTCAACCAGTCTACAAGTCAATACGTCAACCAGTCTACAAGTCAATACGTCAACCAGTCTACAAGTCAATACGTCAACCAGTCTACAAGTCAATACGTCCTTCTCATAGCTTCATCGCGTCATACTGATGGTTTCATAACGACATGCTCGTACAGCTGTGTAACGACCTCTTCATTCAGACCCGTGGCAGTGAAATACTGCTCTTGTGATTTACGTTGAAAACACCCAAGGCTTATTCATGAAAAAAAACAAATACTACTCATGACTCATGATAGTTAAAATTGAACAGCTCATACATAGTTTAACTGTCATAGTTCGAATTGAACAGCTCCTAAATATTTGATCAGCTCATACATAGTTGAACTGCTTATAGACGGACCTATCAACACCTCTGGTCACTGACATCATTTCACCGTGCAAAGCGATGAAAAGAATACAACTGTTCACCCCTCAACATCAGATGTGTAGAGCTACTAAGTGCACGTATCAGTTTGGTGATTGTTTAAAAACGAACATTTCCCCTGTCCCTTCCTAACATTTCCCCTGTCCTTCCTAACATTTCCTCTGTCCCTTCCTAACATTTCCCCCCGTCCCTTCCTAACATTTCCCCCCGTCCCTTCCTAACATTTCCCCTGTCCCTTCCTAACATTTCCCCTGTCCCTTCCTAACATTTCCCCTGTCCCTTCCTAACATTTCCCCTGTCCCTTCTTTGAAATGCGATTACATATCCAAAGAGACAAAATTACCCGCCCCCCCCCCAATTATCTTTAAATTGACCCTTTCCCCTGTCCCTTCCTAACATTTCCCCTGTCCCTTCCTAACATTTCCCCTGTCCCTTCTTTTAAATGCGATTACATATCCAAAGAGACAGAATTACCCGCCCCCCCCCCAATTATCTTTAAATTGACCCCCCCCCCCAGCCCCCTAAAGTGGGGAGCGCGTAGTGGTACTCCACACATTGTGAATCACTGCATTAACAAAACATGTCACCCCGCTGTCTACTGTCAACGTTTCTACACATCAAACAAACTCAAGAAGGCTGCGTACCATGGCGCAAGCCACTGCTCCAAGGACGAAGGCACCGCGGGCATATTTCAAAACGAGTTCAAGGTCAGACAAACAATCCGTTGCTGATAGGTGATGCACTTTAAATCGAAGTATCCAACATCTCTCTTGAGATCTTACCTTTAAACGAAATGCTGTTTTGAACAAGATGAGATTTGAACGCAATCGAATTTTAATGGGGGAAACCCATACACATCTATCCCATGAGGCAGTAGAGTCAGTCTTAACCCGCGGGGGATATCTGGAGCAGCTGGTTTGCAATAAGTTTTTAAATAGCAGAGTAAAGACGAGGTAGATGGGTGGAGGCCACTTGCAAGTATTATAAACGGCCATCTAAATGACACCAGTGTTGTTTTCGTGTTAAATTGCTGTGGTTGGTGGTCCTCAACTTGAGCAAGTGACACCCAAGAGCTCCTTTAATGAAAAGTGAAACTTTGTTGTTGTTCAATACATGAGCGTGATGAAAAATATACCCGACGCCTAATACCTCCGACTGATGGCCGATACACCGACTGATGGCCGATACACCGACTGATGGCCGATACCACCGACTGATGGCCGATACCACCGACTGATGGCCGATACCACCGACTGATGGCCGATACCACCGACTGATGGCCAATACCAAAGACAGAAGACCAATAACACCGACAGATGGCCCATAACCAACGACAGATGGCCGATACCACCGACAGATGGCTAATACCTCCGACTGATGGCCGATACACCTACTGATGGCCGATACACCGACTGATGGCCGATACCACCGACTGATGGCCGATACCACCGACTGATGGCCGATACCACCGACTGATGGCCGATACCACCGACTGATGGCCAATACCAAAGACAGATAACCGATATCACCGACAGATGGCCAATAAACAAAGACAGATGACCGATACCACCGACAGATGGCAAATACCACCAGCTGATGGCCGATACCACCACCTGATGGCCGATACCACCGACTGATGGCCAACACCACCGTCTGATGGCCAACACCACCAGCTCATGGCCGATACCACTACTGATGGCCAACACCACCAGCTGATGGCCGATACCACCGACTGATGGCCAACACCACCACGACTACCGGCTATGGGCCGACTGATGGCCAACACCACCAGCTGATGGCCGATACCGCCGTCTGATGGCCAACACCACCAGCTGATGGCCGATACCACCGACTGATGGCCAACACCGCCGGCTGAAGGCCGATACCACAGACTGATGGCCAACACCACCAGCTGATGCCCGATACCACCGAATGATGGCCAACACCACCAGCTGATGGCCGATACCACCGACGACGCCTGATACCACCGAGAACACGAGGCCAGAGCCATAGATTCTAAAAGCATCTCATAAAGACATCAATTTCCGACCAGGAGCCGACCGATCCGCGCACAAAAAGTGCAAGTCTGGTGTTTTATTGAAGCTGTTCACTGTAATGTCAGATTCCCCGAGTAACGATCCTCAATTTTTAGTCCAATCTCAGCTGTCTCACAATAAGGTCTGCCACTAAGGCCGTGACCTCGGAAATAATCACAACGTCCTCTGCATCGGATTAGCAGCGAGTGGTTGGTTGAACGGTTGGTCCTTCTTGCAGGATTCCTAAACACAATGTTAAGGGCGTTTTTCAAAGCCATCTATCGGATCATTAAAAAAATTGGGTAAATTTCAACATTCGGGGTCCTTATCGCAATGATTAAGGAAGATTAATGTTTAATGTTTAATCTTCCAGTGACACATCCACCAGAGATGGGAAATGAGATTAGCAGGATGTCTCATTATCGATGGAGAGAACACACACACACAGGCCGCGTGTCTAACCCAATTGGAGCCGTTCACCTGGTTTCTGATCTATGAGCAACTTTCAGTTCTATGGTCGCACATGGATGTGTAGTGGGGTGACTGGTAGTGTAGTAGAGGGATTAATGTGTAGTAGGATGATCAGATGTGTAGTAGAATGATTGAATGTGTAGCTGAATGATCACATGTTTAGTAGAGTGATCCAATGTGTAGTAGAATGATCCAATGTATAGTAGAATGATCAAATGTGTAGTAGAGTGAATAACTGCCTTGTTAAGTAACGACGCCCTGTCTCTCCGCATTCCCCATTCTATTATCTATACATATATTCTGCAGAGTTTCGATCTGAACATTTCCAACCATAAGGCAATAAACGGATTTGTGGAAACTTAGATGACCCTTAACTTGTACAGCCAAGCCGGTTCTGAGCTCCCGTTGGAGATATGCCAAGAACATAATAATATTTCAATATTTTAGCAACGTTTTAAACAGTGGTGCTGGTGCTGAATGTGACCTAGTGAGGCGGATCCAGTGAGGCCGACTCAATGAGGCTGACTCAGTGAGGTCGCCCCAGTGAGGCTGACCCAGTGCGGATGACCCAGTGAGGCCGACCCAGTGAGGCTGATCCAGTGAGGCTGATCCAGTGAGGCTGATCCAGTAAGGCTGAACTAGTGAGGCTGACTTAGTGAGGCTGACCCAGTGAGGCTGACTCAGTGAATTCGACCCAGTGAGGCTGACCCAGTGAGGCTGACCAAGTGAGGTTGACCCAATTAGGCTGACCAGCATCCACTTTGCCGCCAGCATACACTTTGCGGCCCGCGAAGTAACGAAATATTATTTCATATTACTTTCTTAATAGCTTTCCCTTTGTCCTGTTATCTTTCGGCCCGCACAAGTTTTTCATCATGTATTACGGCCCGCCTCAGATTTTGAGTTGTGCAGGCCTGCCGTATAGTAGTAAATTATCGACTTCACCTCTGGCCTGTTAAATATGAAGTTGGATCAAAGGTCGCGACACACACACGAGCACTATTCGGACAAGGCTACGGGACGTTCAGCTAATTGATCATGTGTCAAGTACTTAAAGTGGAGCAACCACTGCAAGATGTGACCGCCAGCGCTTGTTACCCTTGCCCTTCAGCTCGAGCAGAGGTTATCACAGAATTGGAACAAATACTAGCGTATACAGCTTTTAGTCTCCTAGCTTATACAGCCTTTCGTCTGCTAGCTTAAACAGCTTTTCGTCTACTAGCTTAAACAGCTTTTCGTTTACTAGCTTAAACAGCCTTTCGTCTACTAGCTTAAACAGCTTTTCGTCCACTAGCTTATACAGCTTTTCGTTTACTAGCTTAAACAGCTTTTCGTCTACTTACTACTGTTATACAGCCTTTCGTCTGCTAGCTTATACAGCTCTTCAACGAATCTTGTGGTACTTCCGTCACAAATTGCTGCATTTAAACACAATTCATATCGTAAGATCCACCACGCTATTTTCGGGCCATTGAATACTTTAGCATACACTTGACTTATAAATGATATATGCACTTGCAGAACATTGCAGCTGTTGCCGAATGTGATCACAGGAGCCCGAGCATGGGTCTAGCAGGGCCCATTGAGAATCAAGTGCACTGCAAGCATACGGTTGAAACGGTTACCGGAAATTTGATCGAAAGAAATTTCGTCGACGGTAAATTGATCGACGGAAATTTGATCGAACGGAAATTTGGTCGAATCTTTTTTTCGGTTCACACGTTAAAATTTTCGTCAAATTTCTATTTGAACGCACTATACTATATAGTAAAACAAAATAATGCGTTCAAAAAGACATTTGAAGCGAAATTTTAATGTAAAAACAGAAAAAAAGTTTCGACCAAATTTCCGTTCGATCAAATTTCCGTCGATCAATTTACCGTCGACGAAATTTCTTTCGATCAAATTTCCGGATACGGTTTGAAACACCGTGGTGGAGACGTACAATTGAAACGAGTCAAACAGTTTAGCTCACGTATAAGATGACTTGCATGTCTTTGATGTGCTTTTCAAACTGTGCTAGGGCCAAAGCCTTCATGGTGCTATAAGGTCGGACAGTCTTTTCTCCTTGTTTTGTTTTGTTGTTTTTTTTTGAACAAGTATTATCACAAATAATAATTCTCTAGGTAGGTATGTATGTTTGTATGTATGGCTGTAACCGCTGCGTTCAATGGGCCCCGCTAAATAAAATTCACACGAGTCTGCACAAATTGCGATTCTTATTAAGTGCGTTACATGAGAGGGGTCGCAATAAATAACGACAGTGTAGACAGAATGAACGGGGGAAACAGAGAGAGGGATGAAACAAGAGAGGATGAGTGAAATGAGGGAGATATATAATTGAGAGAAAGGAGAAGACGAAATAAAGAATGAGAGAGAAAGAGAGAGAGAGAGAGGGAGGGAAAGAGGGAGGGAAAGCGAGAGAGGGAGGGAAAGCGAGAGAGGGAGGGAAAGAGGGAGGGAAAGCGAGAGAGGGAGGGAAAGCGAGAGAGGGAGGGAAAGCAAGAGAGGGGGGACAGAGAGGGGGAGAGAGCGGGGGAGAGAGCGAGGGAGAGAGTGACTTACAGCAACAGTTAAAACAAAGCTCCCCCGCTGTGCTTAAGACTTCCGAGGACCATGCGTCATTGAATACCAACAAAAGAAGACCGCAGAGCAGACTGGACTGAGTCATAAGACTTGACTTCAACCAGTAAATAAAGCAGGCTAAGTCATTACATAAATAATTGAAATCGGGCTGGGCAGAAAAGTGTGTGTGTTTGTGGGGGGGGGGGGTTGTTAAAAAATAAGGGGCAGTTTGAAAATCTCCATATACAGTTTATAATTTACTTTAAGGATTTGGGCTTTCTTTGTCGACACACTCTCTCACCAAGAAGTGTGTTGGGGGGGGGGGGGGGTTGTTAAAAAATAAGGGGCAGTTTGAAAATCTCCATATACAGTTTATAATTTACTTTAAGGATTTGGGCTTTCTTTGTCGACACACTCTCTCACCAAGAACAGCCAGATGAAGACTCTTACTTTGTATCAGTAGTGCACCATCATGGTCTTAAGTCTGACATGATGTGGCGCTGAGCTGTCTTGCTGAACGTGTGCATGTTAAGTGCCCCGTCTTCAGGTGACCCATGTCCTATGAGGACAATACGGTCACGCTTCTTCGTTACAACCGTCAGCTCTAGACGTGGTTTTTGAATACCGTCTTTAATCTGGGACACGTGATACCTGGGCCGAATGACACCCCCCCCCCACTCCCAACCCTACCGCACCTGTTAGTAAGACCCTAAGAGTTGAATCGGGGCAGTTGAGTCAGACACCAGTTGTTTGTTACCACGGGGCTTAGAGGCCATTTCAGGAATAATTTAGCAACGTTTTATCCACCTCAGTTTTATTCTTTTTTTAAAATGTTATTTTTATTTTTATATTTTTTTGCAAAAAATGTATTTTACAACTCTCTCCTCTGACCATAAGCTCGAACCTCTCTGAACAAAGGGTATGACTCCCCGAGTGTGCACTACTAGTTGAAACTCTCTACACTAAGGGTATGACTCCACGACTATGACTATGCACAGCTAGATGAAACTATTGTTATATTCAATATATGTCAGGTGTCTAATGCACACCCCCCCCCTTTTTTTTTTCCATTCAAATATAGGATGTAATTTTTTTTGTTAAAAAGGTGAAAGATATTACGAGAGTGACAGACTGAAGTTAACAGTGCAGTTTGGGAAACGAGAAGTTAACATAATCATAAGAACATCATTATTTGGGAACATTTTCCTGACGACAACTCATTGTGGATCATCAAAGACCAAGTGTGTGTGTGTGTGTGTGTGGGGGGGGGGTTGTTTGGTTGATTTTTTTTATTCGGGGGTGGGGGGGGAAGTAACCTGATTTTAAGATCGGTGAAAGAAAGCATGTAGAAAAGGGCATTTTCTGTCGTAGAGAGAGACAGAGAGAGAGAGAGAGAGAGAGAAAGAGATATAAAAAGAGTGAGAGAGAGAGAGAGAGATTCAGGGGCATAGGTCTGAATGGGGCAACGAAGCCCAGCAGTAAATCAGAAAGAGAAAAAAAGTAATGAGTAGGGAGTTCACACTGAGTCATGCGAGGATTTTAAAAAATAAATCATTCCTAGCCCAAATGTACGAGGCGAGAGCGAGGGGTTCGGGATGTACACGCCCCAGAAATCGATGACTGACCGGCTCTGCGTGCATGGCGAACACGGTCTACGGGTGTGCTCGTGGCCTCCAGCACTGATATGCACCCTGTTATACCCAGCGACTCTCAAACGGTGGTTGGTGGGGGGGGGGGGGTTGTAAGGATCGCGTTTTCGCCACTGCATGAAAGCATTGTTCAGCGAGCTACACCCACGTTCTGTGTGATTGAGTTTGTTTTCATAGAAACACATCTGTTTAATTAATTCGTAGCCTCGATCCAAGGGAAGCAATCCATTCAGCGATGTGCAGGAGGTCAACGCAACCGACAATTTGAATTGGACTCACGACTAAACAAAGCACATGGGGGCGGTGGGGGGGGGCATCCTAGCATGATTATATCGAGCACTGCTGTGCATAACCTTGGTCCCAACAATGTCTGATATGGTTTAATGGGACCACTAAGGGGGTTGAGAGGGGGTGGTGGCCTGGTCAGTTTTTTGTTTTTTTCAGGGAGATAATTTTAGCTTTCGTTCCACTCTTCAATCTCGTCTTCAATCTACTCTGGCAGCCACTGGTGCGGCCCTACTGTGATCCCTCGGTCTCGGCTCTGGGGACACCGGTCTCCACTCCGGGAACCTCTGATCTCCACACCATGCAAGTGTTGACTCATCGGACGTTCTTCATCCAATTCATTCTCGGCCTGACCCGGCCGCGGATCACGTGACCCCCAGGTATGACACACGGTGACACAGGTGAAATGGATTAAGGAATGTTTGTGTCATGTTGCACTGCACATTTCTCTTTCATGGTGGCAACTTTATACGTGGAAATAGATTTGCGAGACACCTAGTCATGGGATGGAGGAGCCTAGTCATAGGCTAGACGAGAGAAAAACTTAGTCATAGGCTAGACGAGCGAAAAACTTAGTCATAGGCTAGACGAGCGAAAAACTTAGTCATAGGCTAGACGAGCGAAAAACTTAGTCATAGGCTAGACGAGAGAAAAACTTAGTCATAGGCTAGACGAGAGAAAAACTTAGTCATAGGCTAGACGAGAGAAAAACTTAGTCATAGGCTAGACGAGAGAAAAACTTAGTCATAGGCTAGACGAGCGAAAAACTTAGTCATAGGCTAGACGAGCGAAAAACTTAGTCATAGGCTAGACGAGCGAAAAACTTAGTCATAGGCTAGACGAGCGAAAAACTTAGTCATAGGCTAGACGAGCGAAAAACTTAGTCATAGGCTAGACGAGCGAAAAACTTAGTCATAGGCTAGACGAGCGAAAAACTTAGTCATAGGCTAGACGAGCGAAAAACTTAGTCATAGGCTAGNCCCCCCCCCCCCTTCCACACCTTTCGTGCCAAGGGCACTTGATTCCGTTCATCTCGACCAATTATTATACTGTGCACATCTAAAAACACACAGCCACACAAACGGGGTTTCAATTAAGTTTCGCAGGATTGGGGGGTCTTACAGTAACGTTATGTTTGACGCCTACTGGACACTTACTTCTTATCTCTCTAAAGAACGAAACATGCAAAACTTGTCTTGATGTTGCTACTACTGAGTCCCTAGCCCCAAGCCTAGATGGCACCTGGGGCGTAGCAGGCTATTCAGTGATATATATATATATATATTTATGTTTTTAAAAGCACGTTTTAACAAGAGGCGCATGCAAATGCAACCCAAATCTAATTGCCAAGACTGGGCCTACGGCAGTTAATGATCTACTCACCAGCACACGGTAAGGATGCAGTACTCATCCAGCCTCGTCCATTGTTGTTATCTCTCAAAATGTAAACACGAGAGGGGAAGTATTTGGGAAGTTCAAACGGAATGAATGGTCCCAACCAAAGTCAACGAGTAACGCAGGAGAGGATTTCCTTTCCGCTGTCCCATTTCTCGTAACATGACAAAGTTACGTTCACACACGATGACATTCTTGGTGAGTGGCTTGATGCTAAGGCATTTTTTCACACCTAATGCATATCTTATGAAATATGTCCGTTTGAAACATTTCGAGCTCGCCAACAGGAGTAGCCGGCCGTCCCCCTTTTATATTTTGAGTTCCAGCAGACGAGCACGCGAACGGTAACACTACAGCGGTCCCTTTGAGCAGACGTCAAGTAATTTACTAATCGTAAACCCCGCTACGTGTACGGTGAGTAATCTCGAACAAACTTTTTCTGTAAATAAACATAGTTTAAGACACATATTTGGCCGGCTTTTCAGATTGCTTGGCGAATCTTTCCTCGTCTGGCCAAGTGAGCTGGACGATTCCTTTAAGCAGCCGGCGAACATAGTTTTCATTGGTCTCTTCCACAGAAGATGTCGCGGCGAGTCAGTTAAAGAACACACACAAGTTAATTTTGAAAAAAAAAAAAAAAAGAAAAAGAGGACGAAGCACGGAGCTTGTTGTGTGTATACATGCTTTTGGCGTCAACAATCGTCGGTGTATAGATATATTTTTTAAATTAAGCAGCCGGCGAACATAGTTTTCATTGGTCTCTTCCACAGAAGATGTCACGGCGAGACAGTAAAAGAAAACACACAAGTTAATTTTGAAAAAAAAAAAAAAAAGAAAAAGAGGACGAAGCACGGAGCTTGTTGTGTGTATACATGCTTTTGGCGTCAACAATCGTCGGTGTATAGATATATTTTTTAAAAATAAATAATGTAGATCGAGCGGAAGCTCCCGATCGGCACCGAGAGAGGAGAGTGTGTACCGGCACAGATGAAATGTCTGTCTTCGTCGCTGCGTCCTAGACACGGCCGCTGCGATCAGCTGTTCGTCTGCCACGGAGAGGAGGTCACAGTGTCTGGATGTTGACCCTGACCCCCACCCCACCCCCCTCCCCAACCCCCCGGCCTCTCGAGTCTGCCTCAACTCAGCATAACGTCGTCGATTGGCTGCAGCGAGGAGGCGAGCCATTGGCTGGTGTCGGGCTGAGGCTCTGTTAGGGGGGATTTGTCACAACCAGCTCCCCAACAGCATCGATCTTTGGCTACCGAAATGCCAATCCGTCTGGATCCGGTAGGCTTGATGCCAGCCAAGCTGAACTGCCGGCCCAAAAAAATAATGGTATGAATTTACGATTGTGCTCGGAGGGTTTATTGGTGGAAACAAAAATAATATTAAAAAATTATAAAAAATAATAATAATAATAAATTTTAAAAAAAAATCAGTTTTCCTTTACAATATTTCTTTCATCTCTTCCATAAAAAAGATAAAAGAGCGCAGGTCATTAATTTGGTCACAATAAATTAACAGGTTTCCAGGTAAAACTAAACAGGTTTACAGGTAAAAATAAAAACAGAAATAAGACAGACTTGACTTAATGTCGCATATGACCCATAATATACATACATTTTTGGAGGAAAAAAAAATGAAAATAAGAAAAATCGGAGATGGTGGGGGCCGGGGGTGACCGGGGGGGGGGGAACGGCTAACAAAGTTCCCTAATCCAGCCTGTCAAAAACAAACTCATGCATTTTGTAAAGACTATTTTTCCCCGTCCAGGTTCCCCATGCTGTCTGTTTTTGGGAGGAAAAAAAAAGGAAAAAAAGAAAAAGCGGAGATGGGGGGGGCCGGGGGTGACCGGGGGGGGGGGCACTGCTAACAAAGTTCCCTAATCCAGCCTGTCAAATACAAACCTATGCATTTTGTAAAGACTATTTTTGCCCGTCCTGGTTCCCCATGCTGTCTGAGACAACACAAAAAGCGATCTCAATTCATTGACTTGGGCGGTTCATTTTCAACTATGGAATTCAACCAGATAATTAAGAGATTAATTTAGAGATTTTAAAACAAAAAGTCTCTGCGCACTAATAACTTGCCACACAAAACCATCGAATAGGAACAAAAGGGTTGGAAACCCCTGCTATCACTAACAAGATTTTAAGGGGGGGGGGGGGAGGTTAGGATACAAACGTTTAGTACGGTAAAAGAAAAATGTCTGATGACAAAACGTCACAAGTTGTGCATGGTGTACATCTCTTTGACAGTCCCATTGCATTCTCCCCCAAACCCAACCAATGTTTGGAGAAAAACAACAAACAAACAAAAACAGGAGATGGTTTAAGACTCGGACCGACTAATCCCGACTTTCAATTCTCCCTGGTTTCCGACAGAGATCCTGTCCAGTGATGTGGAACGGGACGCCCACAGTCGATTTGCTTTCGCAACAAGATGGATTCCAGGCAGACGGGGCGAAGTTATAGTTACGAACACCCTGTCCTTGGGTAAGCAGCGGTGTTCAACTTGGGCAGACGGGACGAAGTTATAGTTACGAACACCCTGTCCTTGGGTAAGCAGCGGTGTTCAACTTGGGCAGACGGGACGAAGTTATATTTACGAAAACCCTGTCCTTGGGTAAGCAGCGGTGTTCAACTTGGGCAGACGGGACGAAGTTATAGTTACGAACACCCTGTCCTTGGGTAAGCAGCGGTGTTCAACTTGGGCGGCGTCGGAATGAGACTTTGTGTTTCTCTGACGTAGCATCTTAGTGGAAATACCACCTGTTTCTGATTTGACCCACATGATCACGTTTGTTACGGCCACCATCAACTCGGCTTGGAACTTCAATGTTGGGGTGGGGGAGTAAAAATTTGATAGAAAGTGTTTTCATCGGCAACGAGTCTATTTTTTGCCGAATTTCAGCTCGATAGGATGGCGGGAAGTGGATCAATTAGATTTTGCCACAAAGAAACCAAAAAACAAACAAACAAAAAAAAAACAAACAAAAAAACAAACAAAAAAACGACATCACGAAGGAATGACTGTATTACATCCTACGAAGGCAAACTCACTGTATGAAAGAAACAACCAATGGTGGAAAGCCATTCTCAAGAGCTACAAAGGAAGCTACAATTATCATGGTCAGTTTGATGACAGGAAGCTACAAATATCATGGTCAGTTTGATGACAGGAAGCTACAATTATCATGGTCAGTTTGATGACAGGAAGCAACAAATATCATTGTCAGTTTGATGACAGGAAGCTACAATTATCATGGTCAGTTTGATGACAGGAAGCTACAAATATCATTGTCAGTTTGATGACAGGAAGCTACAAATATCATGGTCAGTTTGATGACAGTTGAGTGCGGTAGTTAAGTTGCTCATATATAAAAAAAAGGTTGCAGTAAGATATCGAATGGAGGTGAGCCGCGACCCTCCGGCAATAGTACCATCCTGACGGGATCCTCAGTGTCGTTTGAGAAGCACCCCCCCCCCAAACCCCTACACACACGACATCTGTTATTACCAGCAAGTCCTAACTTGTATAATCCGATTCTTATGGTTAATGTCGTTGTCGGCTTTATGGAGGCCTCACCTCCGTCACTACACATTTAACACCCACCACCACGGAGGACTGTCAACGCCACAGAGGTGTAACAGAAGTAGAGCAAGCTGAGGTGTGAGATGGTAGGGATGTGGGGCGTCGACACAGGGAGGGGGGGCGTCGACACAGGGATGAGTGGTGTCAACACAGAGATGTGTGGTGTCAACACAGGGATGAGTGGCGTCGACACAGGGATGAGTGGCGTCGACACAGGGATGAGATATAGATATGGCCACCCTAGATTGGGGTCCAAGTTACAAATAGCCAGATAGACGGCTGGTTTTCTTTGGCATTCCGCATTTGGCTCTTTCTGCTACAAGGACATCGTTTCGTGAATCGTCTGCCTGCTGGACTCCCACCATAGGCACCGCTGCTCGCCAGCTGACACGGTGATCAGCAATGCTCTCTCACATTCGCTCATTTCGAAGCTGGCTTCCATTTTGTCCTTTTGTACAAATGTCAAAATGGTTACAGCCATCCCGTCGAGTACGTATTAGTATTACAAACTCTGCCAGTTCTCCGCAAAGCACGTCCTTCGGAACGAGGCCTGCCTCCATTCTCTTTATAAAATGGCCCAACACTGGATGTCGTCTCTGCTTGTCCTCGAGGATCCAAGTATTTTGTTCTTGATGTCAATATCTATCAACGCCCGATTGGCCTCACTGATCCTTATGTTCATTGTCTTATATGAGTCCCAATCTTTTTGTCCCCTTCCTCCCAAAGGACCCCCAACCCCGTCCCGTCTCCCCGTAGGCCGCTGTTCACATTGATTGCTAAGTTTCCCCCACTCAGCCCCCAACCCTCATGGCCTACGTTTTCCTAGCGCTGTAATAATGTTAGTGACAATGTAGGTAACAGTGCTTGTGATAATATAAGCAAAGTGCTCGTGACAATGTAGGAGACAGTGCTTGTGACAATGTAGGAGACAGTGCTTGTGACAATGTAGGAGACAGTGCTTGTGACAATGTAGGAGACAGTGCTTGTGACAATGTAGGAGACAGTGCTTGTGACAATGTAGGAGACAGTGCTTGTGACAATGTAGGAGACAGTGCTTGTGACAATGTAGGAAATAAAATGAGTAAAACAGAGTAGGGTTAAACCTGAAAAAATAAACGCAACAAAACAGCGAACGTGTCGGCAGAAAGTCTTCGTCAGCGAACAAAACAACAGAAAAAACGGTATAAAAATAAAAATAAGAAATAGCACTTAGCTGGTAAGTAGTATCTGTGGGCAGCAATAGAAGGAGACAGTGCATGTGACAAAGAAGGAGGCAGTGCTTGAAACAATGTAGGAGACATTGCTTGTAACAAAGTAGGAGACAGTGCTTGTAACAATGTAGGAGACAGTGCTTGTAACAATGTAGGGGGCAGTGCTTGTAACAATTTAGGAGACAGTGCTTGAGACAATTTCGGAGACAGTGCTTGTAACAATGTAGGAGACAGTGATTTTGCAATGTAGGAGACAGTGCTTGTGACAATGTAGGAGACAGTACTTGTAACAATGTAAGAGACAGTACTTGTAACAATGTAGGAGACATCGCTTGTAACAAAGTAGGAGACAGTGCTTGTAACAAATTAGGAGACAGTGCTTGTGACAATGTAGGAGACAGTGCTTGAGACAATTTCGGAGACAGTGCTTGTGACAATGTAGGAGACAGTGCTTGTAACAAAGTAGAAGACAGTGCTTGTGACAATGTAGGAGACAGTGCTTGTGACAATGTAGGAGACAGTGCTTGTGACAATGTAGGAGACAGTGCTTGTAACAAAGTAGGAGACAGTGCTTGTAACAAAGTAGGAGACATTGCTTGTAACAAAGTAGGAGACAGTGCTTGTAACAATGTAGGAGACAGTGCTTGTGACAAAGAAGGAGACAGTGCTTGAAACAATGTAGGAGACATTGCTTGTAACAAAGTAGGAGACAGTGCTTGCAACAATGTAGGAGACACTGCTTGAGACAATTTAGGAGACAGTGCTTGAGACAATTTCGGACACAGTGCTTGAGACAATTTAGGAGACAGTGCTTGAGACAATTTAGGAGACAGGCTTGTGACAATTTAGGAGACAGTGCTTTTGACAATTTAGGAGACAGTGCTTGTGACAATTTAGGAGACAGTGCTTGAGGCAATTTAGGAGACAGTGCTTGAGGCAATTTAGGAGACAGTGCTTGAGACAATTTCGGACACAGTGCTTGAGACAATTTAGGAGACAGTGCTTGAGACAATTTAGGAGACAGGCTTGTGACAATTTAGGAGACAGTGCTTTTGACAATTTAGGAGACAGTGCTTGTGACAATTTAGGAGACAGTGCTTGAGGCAATTTAGGAGACAGTGCTTGTAACAATATAGGAGACAGTGCTTTTGACAATGTAGGAGACAGTGCTTGTGACAATGTAGGAGAAAGTGCTTGTGACAATGTAGGAGAAAGTGCTTGTGACAATGTAGGAGAAAGTGCTTGTGACAATGTAGGAGAAAGTGCTTGTGACAATGTAGGAGAAAGTGCTTGTGACAATGTAGGAGAAAGTGCTTGTGACAATGTAGGAGAAAGTGCTTGTGACAATGTAGGAGAAAGTGCTTGTGACAATGTAGGAGAAAGTGCTTGTGAACAGAAGCTAGGAGCTCAAAGAAATCAAGCAACAAATCACGCAGTGTTCATGGGCTCTAACTGGGGCGTTCATGGGCTCTAACTGGGGCGTTCATGGGCTCTAACTGGGGCGTTCATGGGCTCTAACTGGGGCGTTCATGGGCTCTAACTGGGGCGTTCATGGGCTCTAACTGGGGCGTTCATGGGCTCTAACAAGGGTGTTCATGGGCTCTAACAAGAGTCTTCATGGGCTCTAACTGGGGCGTTCATGGGCTCTAACTGGGGCGTTCATGGGCTCTAACTGGGGCGTTCATGGGCTCTAACAAGAGTCTTCATGGGCTCTAACTGGGGCGTTCATGGGCTCTAACTGGGGCGTTCATGGGCTCTAACAAGAGTCTTCATGGGCTCTAACTGGGGCGTTCATGGGCTCTAACAAGAGTCTTCATGTGCTATAACTGGGGCGTTCAGGAGGAATGGCCGAAGAAGGTCAGACTGACACCAGATCACGCAGCTTGAAATGGCCGACACACAGATTGGGTCAAGTGGGCGATTCAAGCTTCGATCACTTAAAAGTCACAGGTGCATAGGATGATTTGATTTCTCCCAATAAAGGGACATCTGTGATGTTCACAGGTGCATAGGATGATTTGATTTCTCCCAATAAAGGGACATCTGTGATGTTTACCCGAGTCATAGCTGTAGAAAAATTAATTTCTCCACATTATCATCATCATGGCCAATGTCTAAGCAATAGACAGTTTGTCTACAAATAACGAAGTCCTTCTGGCATGTGTACGCATTATGAGCGTCGCAGGTGATACAAAGATAGTGAAATGATCATTACTTTACTATGGAAAGATTGTAAAACTATCATTACTATGAAAAGATTGTGAGACGATCATTACTATGAAAAGATTGNGCGTTCATGGGCTCTAACTGGGGCGTTCATGGGCTCTAACTGGGGCGTTCATGGGCTCTAACAAGAGTCTTCATGGGCTCTAACTGGGGCGTTCATGGGCTCTAACAAGAGTCTTCATGGGCTCTAACTGGGGCGTTCAGGAGGAATGGCCGAAGAAGGTCAGACTGACACCAGATCACGCAGCTTGAAATGGCCGACACACAGATTGGGTCAAGTGGGCGATTCAAGCTTCGATCACTTAAAAGTCACAGGTGCATAGGATGATTTGATTTCTCCCAATAAAGGGACATCTGTGATGTTCACAGGTGCATAGGATGATTTGATTTCTCCCAATAAAGGGACATCTGTGATGTTTACCCGAGTCATAGCTGTAGAAAAATTAATTTCTCCACATTATCATCATCATGGCCAATGTCTAAGCAATAGACAGTTTGTCTACAAATAACGAAGTCCTTCTGGCATGTGTACGCATTATGAGCGTCGCAGGTGATACAAAGATAGTGAAATGATCATTACTTTACTATGGAAAGATTGTAAAACTATCATTACTATGAAAAGATTGTGAGACGATCATTACTATGAAAAGATTGTGAGACGATCATTACTATGAAAGGATTGTGAAATTATCATTAGTAATATGAAAGGATTGTGAAATTATCATTACTATGAAAGAGTGTAGAGCTTTCAAGAAGTAACACGAATTGAGGCCGTACTTTGACCACAGTACTCCTACCGGATAAATTCCTGTTAATTTAAGATAGATTTTCTGCGTCATCATTTTGAACTAAGATTATGGGGATAATCATTAAACTAGGATTAAAGGGTGGTATTTGAAATGCACGGAGATGCATATATCGCGATTCTCAAGAGTTTTATTCATTTTCATTTGTAAAATTTTTTTAATGAAATTTTCTCTTTATTGGACCTGACAAACGAATTAGTTATTTTTAATCGAATTTAGAATTTAAAAAAAAAATCATTGCATTCTTGGATTTGAAATTTAACGAAACGAATCGATTCCATAATATATTTATCTATCTGTTGTCAACAAATTTTCAAGCGTGCTTAAGTTACATAATACTAAATGGTTGCCGTGATGTAAGTTTTGTGATGTAAGTTTTGTGATGCACGTTTTGTGATGTAAGTTTTGTGATGTAAGTTTTGTGATGTAAGTTTTGTGATGCAAGTTTTGTGATGCAAGTTTTGTGATGCAAGTTTTGTGATGCAAGTTTTGTGATGTAAGTTTTGTGATGCAAGTTTTGTGATGCAAGTTTTGTGATGCAAGTTTTGTGATGTAAGTTTTGTGATGTAAGTTTTGTTATGCAAGTTTTGTGATGTAAGTTTTGTGATGCAAGTTTTGTTATGTAAGTTTTGTTATGTAAGTTTTGTGATGTAAGTTTTGTGATGTAAGTTTTGTTATGTAAGTTTTGTTATGTAAGTTTTGTTATGTAAGTTTTGTTATGTAAGTTTTGTTATGTAAGTTTTGTTATGTAAGTTTTGTGATGCAAGTTTTGTGATGTAAGTTTTGTTATGTAAGTTTTGTGATGTAAGTTTTGTTATGTAAGTTTTGTGATGTAAGTTTTGTTATGTAAGTTTTGTGATGTAAGTTTTGTGATGTAAGTTTTGTGATGTAAGTTTTGTGACGTAAGTTTTTTGATGTAAGTTTTGTGATGTAAGTTTTGTTATGTAAGTTTTGTTATGTAAGTTTTGTGATGCAAGTTTTGTGATGTAAGTTTTTTGATGTGAGTTTTGTGATGTAAGTTTTGTTATGTAAGTTTTGTTATGTAAGTTTTGTTATGTAAGTTTTGTTATGTAAGTTTTGTGATGTAAGTTTTGTTATGTAAGTTTTGTTATGTAAGTTTTGTTATGTAAGTTTTGTTATGTAAGTTTTGTTATGTAAGTTTTGTTATGTAAGTTTTGTTATGTAAGTTTTTGATGCAAGTTTTGTGATGCAAGTTTTGTGATGTAAGTTTTGTGATGTAAGTTTTGTGATGTAAGTTTTGTGATGTAAGTTTTGTGATGTAAGTTTTGTGATGTAAGTTTTGTTATGTAAGTTTTGTTATGTAAGTTTTGTTATGTAAGTTTTGTGATGTAAGTTTTGTGATGTAAGTTTTGTGATGTAAGTTTTTTGATGTAAGTTTTGTGATGTAAGTTTTGTTATGTAAGTTTTGTGATGTAAGTTTTGTGATGTAAGTTTTGTGATGTAAGTTTTGTGATGTAAGTTTTGTGATGTAAGTTTTGTTATGCAAGTTTTGTTATGTAAGTTTTGTTATGTAAGTTTTGTGATGTAAGTTTTGTGATGTAAGTTTTGTTATGTAAGTTTTGTTATGTAAGTTTTGTTATGTAAGTTTTGTTATGTAAGTTTTGTTATGTAAGTTTTGTTATGTAAGTTTTGTGATGCAAGTTTTGTTATGTAAGTTTTGTGATGTAAGTTTTGTTATGTAAGTTTTGTGATGTAAGTTTTGTGATGTAAGTTTTGTGATGTAAGTTTTTTGATGTAAGTTTTGTGATGTAAGTTTTGTTATGTAAGTTTTGTTATGTAAGTTTTGTTATGTAAGTTTTGTTATGTAAGTTTTGTGATGTAAGTTTTGTTATGTAAGTTTTGTGATGTAAGTTTTGTGATGTAAGTTTTGTGATGTAAGTTTTGTTATGTAAGTTTTGTGATGTAAGTTTTGTGATGTAAGTTTTGTTATGTAAGTTTTGTTATGTAAGGTTTGTGATGCAAGTTTTGTGATGCAAGTTTTGTGATGCAAGTTTTGTGATGCAAGTTTTGTTATGTAAGTTTTGTGATGCAAGTTTTGTTATGTAAGTTTTGTGATGTAAGTTTTGTGATGTAAGTTTTGTAATGTAAGTTTTGTGATGTAAGTTTTGTTATGTAAGTTTTGTTATGTAAGTTTTGTTATGTAAGTTTTGTTATGTAAGTTTTGTGATGTAAGTTTTGTGATGTAAGTTTTGTGATGTAAGTTTTTTGATGTAAGTTTTGTGCAGTCTGTTTGTGTGTGTCTTTTTATTTACCGGATGTAGATATCTTCGAGCACTCTATTTGTAGATGACGTCATAGTTCTTGGCCTCTCATTGTTAAAGTGCAAGTCCTATAAGATCTCAGAAACCCTTCTAAAAAATTTACCCTTATGTCCTAACATGACTTTTGAAAGCTCTCATCTTTAATGAGTAGTCAGGGAATAGATGTACTTACTAGGATGGTTTGACCGTAGACATAACGAGTTACCGTAGTCGGGGAATGAATGTCCTTTGTATGATGGTTTGACCGTAGCCTTAATGAGTTACCGCAGTCAGGGAATGAATGTCCTTTGTAGGATGGTTGGACCGTTGACTTAATGAGTTACCGCAGTCAGGGAATCAATGTACTTACTAGGATGGTTTGACCGTAGACTTAATGAACTCCAACAAAGTTTCAAGCAAAATCTAACAGAGTCTTAGGTGCCGTAATAGTGCGACTCTCGACTCGAGCTGTCATGTTTAAAGTACGTCCTTTTCCCTACCACCTCTATCTACCCCGTACTTAATGTACGTTGATGATTTTATTTGTGCCTTTTACCCCGTCTACAAGAATTTCCCATTCACATCGGTCCTGTGCCTTCCTTCCCAGTTGCCTCCAGGTGTATCCCATACTTCGTGTGTCTGCCTCTAGCTCTCGTCTCTATGTATTCTTAGGCCTTGCTTCCCTTCCCTTTTCCTTGTGGATTCCATGCCAGGGATTGTCTGGTGATGCTATCTGGAGGGGGGTTACGAAAGGTGTGCCCTATCCACCTCCCATCATTTTCTTATGATGTCTTCAGCAGCAGGCTCTTGGTATGTCACTTCCAGCAAGTCGTTGGCGGTGTTTGATCATTTGTTGTTTAGGATCTTTCTAAAGCAAGTGTTTGTGAAGGTCTGCACTTTCTGCGCTGTTGTCCTCCAAGTTTCGGCTCCACAGCGTACATTACAGTAATATTCGTTAAATCCCACCCAACAGGAAAGGCAAAAGAAAAAAAAAAAAAAAAAAAAAAAAAAAAAAAAAAAAAAAATTGCACTTTCTGCGCTGTTGTCCTCCAAGTTTCGGCTCCACAGCGTACATTACAGTAATATTCGTTAAATCCCACCCAACAGGAAAGGCAAAAGAAAAAAAAAAAAAAAAGAAAAAGAAAAAAAACAAGTTAGAATCGATTTAACTCAAATTATGCAGACGTGCACAACATCGAGGGACAAAAAGAAAAAGAGAAGAGATAAATGTGCAAAATCGGAATGCGGTCGATTACGCCATTAAAGTATCGCCACGTTCGTTCCAGTATCGATGCCGGGTAGACAACCTGCCCTATGTTTATTATCCCAGACGGCGCCATCTGATTTGCTGCAACTACTGAATTCCGATGCCAGACAGTATTTTACATTAACTAAAGCATTAAAAAACAACAACACCCCAACAACACGGAGTTGCTAAGAAATTAATTCCCATGTCAGTGTTTGAATCAGGGCTGCGTGGCCGGGCCCCCCTCCAAAAAAAAAGTTACTGGGAATTTGAAGTCACTCAGGGGTTGTTTCCCAGTGCCTTAAAAAATGTTGCGAGCTTATTAAAAATTGATCACAATCGGAGACTACATCTTTGATATTTCGGAAGAAGGGAAAATAAAAAAGTTAACCATTTCAAATTGTATTTCGGGTTAATGGTTTGTAGCACAGAATTATTTGTTGTACAAGAGTTTTGCCCGTCACAAATAACGGGAGCCCATTTAAAAATAAATAAATAAAAAAAATAAAATTACAAATCACAAATAACGGGAGTCCATTTTAAAATAAATAAATAAAAAAATAAATTACAAATCACGGGAGTCCATTTAAAAATAAATAAATAAAAAAAAATGAAATTACTCAATCCAATCCAATCATCTCGACCCCGGTTAACTCGCCAACCCTGTTACGTCGACGTTTTTGAAGTGGGACCGCCTAATTCTCTCTTGGTTTTAGCATTTTCTCCTCGGTTATGTCAATCCTTTTATGTCGCCGAACCCTGATATCTCGAGCACAAAAGGCGGCCAAATTAACCTCGGTTACCGCGGTCCTCGTGACCAATCGCCAGATTTTGAACTCCGCAAGAAGAAATAGCAAACAACAAATAAACACGTTTTTCAGAATTAAAAATAATTATTTATTCTTCAAAATACAGGACCTGTGTTTTAGAATGAACCTAGAAATACTTTAAATAAATATGTTTTAATTATAGGTTTAAAAAACCGGTAGAGTCCATATTATAAATGATCCTAATTTGCCGTGCGCAAAACGTTGTCATTGGCAGCCATTTCACGGCCACTTGCATCATGGCTGTGCCGTGGTACTACGTCAGAGCTGCATTCATAAGAGTTTGCCGTGTGCAAAAGCTATTAAACCATTGGCCAGGGAAAGCTTTAATTAAATAGTCATGTGCCAAAGTTGAAAGTTCCAAATAAGTAGCCCCTAAATACTATTTTAGTTATTAGGGGATACGCTGCCTTTTATAACTCTAGAGTCATTGCGCATGGCGCGATCAGCAGAATGAGGTCACAAAATATGGTGGCTTCGTCCATAGTAGAAAATACCAAACGAACTCACACGTTAAAAAGTCGTAGCTCAAAAAGTGCTCACGCTAAAAAGTGGATTCTGGTCTCATTTTATATTTGTTTGAAATTTGCTCTAAATAACTGAAATATTTAATTTAAACAAAAAAAAAAATATTTTCTTTTAATTTTAATTTTTTTTTTTTTATACTGAAGTACCGGCATTTATTTACACATGTACATAAAGAAATTTCAAGCACACGTTGGTACATTGCAACCAAACTGGATTTCCTTTATCTCGCTAATCGGTTATCTCGACGCTTTTTGGCAAACCCCTAGGCCTTCGACATAACCGGGTTCTACTGTAATTATTTAAATATTTAAGAACTTCAAAGGGTACGTAAATGGTTAGGTTGTCTGCCCTAGCGTTAGTTCTAGATATACGGGGATCGTGTTATTTGAATGAATTAAGATCGTAATGCTTACAATTGAGTACATATATTGCTGACACGGAATATGTCTCAGGAAAACTTCGGCTGAAAATAAATGACGATATTTTGGTCGGCGAGACACGCACCTGTGACTTCTGTTGACGAGCAGCATCGTCTTTTGAGCCAAATGTCTGAGGGCGTAGTCTGTTTCAATGAGCTCGATAGGAAAGTATGTTTCATTGAGCTCGATAGGAAAGTATGTTTCATTGAGCTCGATAGGAAAGTATGTTTCATTGAGCTCGATAGGAAAGTATGTTTCATTGAGCTCGATAGGAAAGTATGTTTCATTGAGCTCGATAGAAAAGTATGTTTCATTGAGCTCGATAGGAAAGTATGTTTCATTTAGCTCGATAGGAAAGTCTGTTTCATTGAGCTCGATAGGAAAGTATGTTTCATTGAGCTCGATAGGAAAGTATGTTTCATTGAGCTCGATAGGAAAGTATGTTTCATTGAGCTCGATAGGAAAGTATGTTTCATTGAGCTCGATAGGAAAGTATGTTTCATTGAGCTCGATAGGAAAGTATGTTTCATTGAGCTCGATAGGAAAGTATGTTTCATTGAGCTCGATAGGAAAGTATGTTTCATTGAGCTCGATAGAAAAGTATGTTTTATTGAGCTCAATAGAAAAGTATGTTTCATTGAGCTCGATAGGAAAGTATGTTTCATTGAGCTCGATAGGAAAGTATGTTTCTTTTTGTCTTGGGGGTCGATCGCACTTCTGGGATGAATTTTGTGGTCAACTCTAAAAAAAATATGTTAAAATGTTTTAAAATCCCGACCAAAAGACAATACAATTTTTTGTGTGACGTCATTTTTGAAGATTGAGCAACGAGCAATAATGGCAAACAGGATCTTCATCAAAGACTTGCATTAATAACATTAAAAAAACAAATAAAAGCAACAACCAAACAGTTGACGACTTCTTCTCTGGTCACATTGTAAAGAAATCCGAACTTTCACAGTACAGGGTTGAGAACCGCCCAGTAGAAAGAAACGAACTCTTCATGTCCCCAGTACACCCGGTCTGCCAGACAGAAGAAGAAAAACATCAATCGATATGGTAACAGGTCCGACCAGACAGAGCTGAGACTGTAATGGGATATTCCCCCCCCCCCTCCCATGGTACACCAAAAGACAAGGGCGGAGATTCGGCGCCTTCTCAGAATTCTGTCATTTGTGAAAAATCCATCCTTTATTTTTAAGATAACAAATCCGCAGACGGATGAGTTTTTCCCGTACGCCGCCAAACGAGAGTCTCAAGAAAAAGGATGAGTATTGTACAAGTCAGGGAGCGCTACTAAACAAAGACGATGTGACCGGAATCACAAGTGATCTAGGAGTCAGAGAGGTTTCCTTTGAGGAGATATGATCAGAATCAAGATCAGAAATCAAACAGCTTGATTACTTTGTGTGAAACATTTTCTGACAAGCAAAGCCTAACCATTGAACAGCTATGCTCATTGTATACAACCCCCATTTTATGACAGGGAAACACAGGATGACCATGGAGTAGCTGGAGGCAGAGACCTTTTATGACAGGGAAACACAGGATGACCATGGAGTAGCTGGAGGCAGAGACCTTTTATGACAGGGAAACACAGGATGACCATGGAATAGCTGGAGGCAGAGACCTTTGATGACAGGGAAACACAGGATGACCATGGAGTAGCTGGAGGCAGAGACCTTTTATGACAGGGAAACACAGGATGACCATGGAGTAGCAGGAGGCAGAGACCTTTTATGACAGGGAAACACAGGATGACCATGGAGTAGCTGGAGACAGAGACCTTTTATGACAGGGAAACACAGGATGATCATGGAGTAGCTGGAGGCAGATACCTTTTATGACAGGGAAACACAGGATGACCATGGAGTAGCAGGAGGCAGAGACCTTTTATGACAGGGAAACACAGGATGACCATGGCGTAGCAGGAGGCAGAGACCTTATATGACAGGGAAACACAGGATGACAATTGAAAATAAGTCGTGGTCATTTTTCAAGCCGACATACCATCAAGCAATATGTGTTGTGCCTCAGTTGGGTGGTCTACAAAATAAGCCCTGGAGTTACATCATCGGAAGCCAACCTTACAAGTGTGATACAGGTCAGAGGTCGAAGGCCCAGGTGCATGTTTACGTCTACAGCTGCTCCCACTAAAGCTATAACCCAGCACTCACTCGTTCCCAAGCACGGTAGTTGCGCCCTATCAATGTGAACGCCTATGACCAAGAATCCAGAAGACTGTCGGAGGACTGCGCATGACCGGAGGACTGCGCATGATCGGAGGACTCACCGGTGGGAATTAAGACCGGAGAAACTCAGCAGAGGATACCGGTCGTCTTCCGGAATTCCGGGATTTGCGTTTGAGTCCCAGCCAAGACACGCACGGGTGAGATGGACAAGGCAGGCAGTGAGAGCCATGAGGTTAACTCTAAGAGTATGCAGCGACTACCAGTCCAAAGCACCGTTTACTTTATAACACATGCATTTTAGAAAGATGGCAAAATCAAAATTTCACTAAAAAAACAACCATCTTCAGACATAAGCGGCGTCGGAAAGGAGGAAACTAAACAAATATGGCTGAGAGATAAAGAAAGAGTGAGAGAGTGAATGAGTCTTGGAGATATAGAGAGAGTGAACGATTTGAGAGAGAGAGAGATAAAGAGAGAGTGAAAGATTGGAGAGAGAGAGAGAGAGAGAGAGAAAGAGAGAGTGAAAGATTGGAGAGAGAGAGAGAGAGAGAGAGAGAGAGAGAAAACGAAAGAGAGAGAGAGGAAGAGGGGGAAATAAGGGAGGGAGAGAGAGAGAGAGAGGGAGAAAGAGGGGGGGGAGAAAGAGAGAGAGAGAGAGAGAGAGAGAGAACGAAACGGAGAGTGAGAAAG
>CAXITT010000112.1:67552-78943 GCA_964033795.1 Lymnaea stagnalis | reverse complement strand
TATATATATATATATATATAAATATATATATATAAATATATATATATAAATATATATATATATATATATATATAAATATATATATATAAATATCATTATATATATATATATAAATAAATATATATATATATATATATATACACACACACACATATATATGTATATCTATTTATACATATTATACATATATATATATATATATATATATAATTACATAAAATAATCATTGATAGCATAGCATAAAGAGCTTTCTGTTCACATAATCATCATCATCAGTGGTGCCACGGCCTCTGGCATGCCCCACCACATCCTTCCATTCGGATCGATCCATGGCTTTCCGCCTCCATGTGCACCCCCCCTCCCCCCGTGCGTGTGTATGTTCTTGTCCACATGGTTGATCCACCCCAGTCTTGGTCGGCCCGCGAGCCGTCTGTCCCTAGGTTTCTGGCCGTCTGCTCACGCCGCAGAACGAGAAATTCTCTGGTGACCAAAATTCATTGTTTCTGACACTAAGACAGGAGTCCACGGAACTATTACTTCTATGCATCGGGTCATTTTATCGAATTAAAACCACACGGTCGTCTACACAACGGGTAGTCTTAATTAAGGAAACTACCTTTCATGAAAAAAATAATGTCTTCACATGAGGCCTATTTGAAGGACAACAAAATACCCACTGATTAATAAATGTAAATGTTTTGTCATTTGTCATATTCTTTTTTTCAACTTCAGTGTGACATCACATAAGATTTAGTATTTTAAAAAAGCACAGAGATATATCAACACTCCGGGAACCAACGGAACAACAGAAGCCGGGCCAAACAGGCCAGGACGGACTTATTCCAGTGGTCAAAGTTAGGACGACACAGACGGGTCGGCCCATGACCCGCTGGACGGATTGAATAATGAAGTCACGAAAAGACGGGCTAGAGAGCTGGATGGAGGAGAACGGTCCCAGACGACAAACCTCTTTAGCATGCCTATGTTCCACCCTTGCCCCCCCACCCCATCCCGAAAAAAAAAATGATTGCCCCATCTCCTTTAAATGAAATGTTTTTTTTTTCTCTCTCTTTTTCTCCCTCTTTTTCTCCCCCCTCCCGCCCCCACCCGGAGAGCAATCTTTATCCCAAAATGATCTTTATTTGGAAAGGGGGTGTGAGGGGAGCGTTGCGAATACAATGTCTGGGTGTGTGGGGTGGTCTGTAGGGGTGTGTGGGGTGGTCTGTGCGGGCGTGTGGGCGAGCACTAGGTAGACACGTGCATCGCATCTGCCCATCCTGCCACCAATAGTTTTGAAAATTGTACACGTAAATAACATCAAACATTTAATGACGCCATATACATTAATCATGCTTCCACAAGTAGTGTTGCCAGAATTTTTCACTATATACATATGTGTGTGTGTGTATGTATATATATTCCCTTTAATTTCTTTATTCCATGGAAAAAATACGGGAAAATAAAAGGCTTTTTATTTTTTAAACTTAAAGAAAGTGATGTAAAAAAAATTAAACAAATGTCACAAGTACTACTTTTTACATAGTCAATCTCCCATTATGCTAGTTAGTATATTCCCGCATATTCCCTAAACCAGCTCGCACTGTTTGAAAATATTGGGTGCTTTCGTTTGATTATTGAAACACATTTGACCGCCTCATAGTCGCGTGGACAGGTGTGCGTCATATGGCCTCCAGAGTTGAATATGCTGTCCTCTGCAAGTCACATGGTCCCCGTCGTCATACCACGTGCTAGGGTAACGACGGCAACAAGTGACTTCTCAACAAAGATCGATGACGTAAAAAAAAACAAAAAAAAACAATCAACAAGCCGCCATCAGATAAAAATGACAAAGTTGGTGATACCAAATACCGTTTTTAATTACAAGTAAGATTTACAACAAAAAACAACAACAACAAATGCTTGAGTAGAATATCAAAATATCTATGAGAAACTTCCGACTCTTTGAGTTATTTCTGGTAGAAGTAATTAATTACAATTTAAAACAGTGAATAATATTCAAGATGTGAAACTTATTTTTTTTTTAAAGTTACACTTCAATTCTGCAACCAAATGACTGGTGCAGGCAAGTTAGACTGCAACCAAATGACTGGTGCAGGCAAGTTAGACTGCAACCAAATGACTGGTGCAGGCAAGTTAGACTGCAACCAAATGACTGGTGCAGGCAAGTTAGACTGCAACCAAATGACTGGTGCAGGAAAGTTAGACTGCAACCAAATGACTGGTGCAGGCAAGTAAGACTACAACCAAATGACTGGTGCAGGCAAGTTAGACTGCAACCAAATGACTGGTGCAGGCACGTTAGACTGCAACCAAATGACTGGTGCAGGCAAATTAGACTACAACCAAATGACTGGTGCAGGCAAGTTAGACTACAACCAAATGACTGGTGCAGGCAAGTTAGACTGCACCGACAACCAAATGACTGGTGCAGGCAAGTTAGACTGCACCTACAACCAAATGACTGGTGCAGGCAAGTTAGACTGCACCTACAACCAAATGACTGGTGCAGGCAAGTTAGACTGCACCGACAACCAAATGACTGGTGCAGGCAAGTTAGACTGCACCGACAACCAAATGACTGGTGCAGGCAAGTGAGACTGCACCTACAACGAAATGACTGGTGTAGGCAAGTTAGACTGCACCTACAACCAAATGACTGGTGCAGGCAAGTTAGACTGCACCTACAACCAAATGACTGGTGCAGGCAAGTGAGACTTCACCTACAACCAAATGACTGGTGCAGGCAAGTGAGACTGCACCTACAACCAAATGACTGGTGCAGGCAAGTGAGACTGCACCTACAACCAAATGACTGGTGCAGGCAAGTTAGACTGCACTTGCAGCCAAATGACTGGTGCAGGCAAGTGAGACTGCACCTACAACCAAATGACTGGTGCAGGCAAGACAGACTGCACCTACAACCAAATGACTGGTGCAGGCAAGTGAGACTGCACCTACAACCAAATGACTGGTGCAGGCACGTTAGACTGCATCTGCAACAAAATGACTGGTGCAGGCAAGTGAGACTGCACCTACAACCAAATGACTGGCACGTGAGACCGAGGCCCTCTCCTGATTGGCAACTCGCACGTTAGTGACCAGTCAGAACAAACTGCATGGGAGAGTGAGCCGTAAACAAACTATTTCAAATAAATAAATACATAGCAAAATAAAGCTCTACAATAACTGCTTTAAATTAAAATATGAATTTAAAAAAAAACAAAAAAAAACAGTTGAACCATTTCAGGGTTGCGTCACATTTATTCACAGAGATTTATTTTGAAAAGGGTAACTGTCGAAGATTTAGCGTTGATGGCATTTGAAAGGATATGAGGCTTGGAAATAGCGTCCCCTTGCTCCCGTCAAACAAGTCCTTATAACAAATGAAGACGCGGGGATAGCCTCCCCTGGCACCCGTCAAACAAGTCCTTATAACAGATGAAGACGCGGGGATAGCCTCCCCTGGCACCAGTAAAACAAGTTCTTATAAAACACGGGACAGTCGTTTTCTAGTTAAAAAATAAATAAATAGATTTTACATCGTTAAGTGGAAAATCTTTCAAACCCAGTTTCCGTAGATTTTCGTAGGTCTTCTGTACTGATTAGTACACTTCGCTCGCCGTAGTTCGGCTTGTAGGTCTGCTGTACTAATGAGTACGCCGTAGTTCGGCTTGTAGGTCTGCTGTACTGATGAGTACACTTCGCTCGCCGTAGTTCGTCTTGTAGGTCTGCTGTGCTGATGAGTACACTTCGCTCGCCGTAGTTCGGCTTGTAGGTCTGCTGTACTGATGTGTACGCCGTAGTTCGACTTGTAGGTCTGCTGTACTGATGAGTACGCCGTAGTTCGGCTTGTAGGTCTGCTGTACTGATGAGTACGCCGTAGTTCGGCTTGTAGGTCTGCTGTACTGATGAGTACACTTCGCTCGCCGTAGTTCGGCTTGTAGGTCTGCTGTACTGATGAGTACACTTCGCTCGCCGTAGTTCGTCTTGTAGGTCTGCTGTACTGATGAGTACATTTTTCTTGCCGTAGTTCGGCTTCAGAAACAATTTGACTTAAACTGCAATGGTATATAACTACTAGAAATGCCCCCCCCCCCCCTTTTTAACAACGGAGGTGGCGATGCGTGAACTTCCAATCTACTATATTTACCCGACAAAACATCCATTCAGTTAAGCACTTTATACGATTCACAAATAGTGCTAACTTCTGGGAGTTTTATTTTGCGAGGCTATAGAGCGCGGCGTCAAAGCCACCCATACTAACTAACCTAGAGGATTATTATTTGTGATTCTAAGATACATTATTTTCAAGCTGCCTATAGGGCGAGAAGCTGTCTAGGAGAAGCCAAATCATTTATCCCCCCCCCCACACACCTAATCTCGTACTTAAAAAAATTACTTGAATTAAAGAGTTGACTTGTGGGTGAGACTTGGAAATTAGGCAAAATGGATGCGATGAACAACGCCATCTACGACTTAAAACCCTGGTTTCCAAACAAAATTGAGTCGCCGAGGATTGTCTTTGGACTCGCCCGGCTGAAACAGTACTAGTACACAAACACAGCTGAAACAGTACTAGTACACTAACACAGCTGAAACAGTACTAGTACACTAACACAGCTGAAACAGTACTAGTACACTAACACAGCTGAAACAGTACTAGTACACTAACACAGCTGAAACAGTACTAGTACACTAACACAGCTGAAACAGTACTAGTACACTAACACAGCTGAAACAGTACTAGTACACTAACACAGCTGAAACAGTACTAGTACACTAACACAGCTGAAACAGTACTAGTACACTAACACAGCTGAAACAGTACTAGTACACTAACACAGCTGAAACAGTACTAGTACACTAACACAGCTGAAACAGTACTAGTACACTAACACAGCTGAAACAGTACTAGTACACTAACACAGCTGAAACAGTACTAGTACACTAACACAGCTGAAACAGTACTAGTACACTAACACAGCTGAAACAGTACTAGTACACTAACACAGCTGAAACAGTACTAGTACACTAACACAGCTGAAACAGTACTAGTACACTAACACAGCTGAAACAGTACTAGTACACTAACACAGCTGAAACAGTACTAGTACACTAACACAGCTGAAACAGTAATAGTACACTAACACAGCTGAAACAGTACTAGTACACTAACACAGCTGAAACAGTACTATTACACTAACACAGCTGAAACAGTACTAGTACACTAACACAGCTGAAACAGTACTAGTACACTAACACACGAACAGGCAACTATCGAAGATCGATCAGAAATGTTTCATTTTTAATGTCGCAACAATGTTTCATATAATTCCTAAATACTTTGATGATGCTCCAATTGGAGAAGGTATATTTTCCATGCGTTTGATGTTGACACCTTACGGTTTCTAAAAACATGAATTGGGGTCGAAAGTGACTGCAGAAGGATTTCGCACGTGGCTCTACGTTTATAAAACGGGGCGGCGACTGAGAAGAAATTTAACAACACCCTTAGCAAATAAAATAATTCCGAACAAATCCTTCATAAAATGTTATTGAACTATTTGGGGAAAAAAAAAGGGAGGGGGGGGGAGAGAGATTGAGTGAAAATTTGACCAACAGATGCATACAAGTTACTTACTTTTTAAGAATCCCAATTAGTGGCGCCGCCCCCCCCCCCCCCCCCCTCCGCACCCCCCCCCTTTCCCCCCCCCCCTAAAAAAAAGGGGGGGGGGGGGAGAGAGATTGAGTGAAAATTTGACCCACAGATGCATACAAGTTACTTACTTTTTAAGAATCCCAATTAGTGGCGCCGCCCCCCCCCCCTCCCAGGCTGTGAACCGCACATTTTTCCACCCCCCTAAACTATATTAATATTCTAATGCCCCACCCGCTAATAACCTGCTCCGCAGATTGTTTTCACCAACTAGTTCAGAAAAACAACAGAAAACACTACGCACCAAACGCACTTGCGGTCATTATCTCATTTAGCGCAGTTATCGGGAATTATATTTCGTGAGTCGAGCGAGCACATGCAGGGAAAAAATCAGTTGTTTTTATTTTTTAAAAAAGGAATCCAACTAAATTTTAATCGCAGAATTCTACCTGGAAAATTTAAACTTTGATTAATCACACGCCAACGACCGTTCAACTGTAAAAGTAAATGGCCTTTTAGAGTTTTATCCACCATTTTGCTCTCAATTTGACAAGCTCCGTTAGATTTTCTATTTTTATAATTTAAATCTTTTCATAAAATTGTTGTTGTGTTGAATAAACCAGCAGCAGCTAAAGCGTCAGTTCACACGTCTAATTCCTGTCAAATTAGCTTCAAAATTTTGCATGAACGCACTCTTTTCTGCCTGGTCTCTTTTTCCTTTGGAGGAAAAAAATGAGAATTTGATCAAATAGTTATTTGAAAGTTGTGACAACGAAAATTTGAAAGGAATTTGATTGTTTCAACTAAGCCTAGGTCTTGTTCAAAACACTATGATGTACATTTCTAGCGCTAGAGATCTATTAGTTACGCTCTGTAACTCTTCATATTATAGGCCGTCAACTAATTATCAACACAGTTGAAAGCTCCCCCCCCCCCACCCACATAATAATATCTATAGCAGGCATCTTCACCCCAGGCCCCAGGGCCAGGCGCCATCCCAGTAGTTGCACATTTCCAGCTGTTGTAGTTGCGATAAATCGGGCCTCGTTATGGCGTCGGCTGAGTAACGTTTGAAGGTCGGTGAATGACAAAACTCTTACCACAAAAATACAACGCTTGTACCTTATACGGCTCTGTAAGAGATTGCGCTTCTGACACTACCAAAACTTTGGCTCGGGGCTGGTAAAAAAATAACAGTACCACCCCACACCCCCCGAGGGGTAGAATTAGTAGAGGTTGAAATCAATAACAGATGTCTAGGGGATGAACAGAGAAAAACAGTAGGATCAGAGGGCATAAGTAGCGAGCCGACCAATGAATCATGGGAATCAGGCCATTTAGAAGAATCTGTCTGGGGGAACAATGCAGTAGTCCTTGTGGTCTAGGACCGGTTCTGTAGATGCTGAAAAAAATAAAACAAGGGCAGACACATGCATGCCCTATGAAACATCACGTCATTGTTTGTGTCCCTTGAGGGGTACCTAAAGACAATGTTGTCACGATGGGATAAAAAGAGGTCATCTGAAGCTGTCATTTTCACTCAATTATGTTGTTGATTTTTATTAACTTTAAAAACCCTTGTACTTATCTTAATGGTGTTTATAAAACAGATGCAATAAATATGTAAAAAGATTTAAATTATTCTATGAAAAGTGGCAATTTTAGTCGCTCGACGCCGCCCCCCCCCCCCCCCCCCAATCTCGCATGTTAGGCTAAAAGTAAAAATAGATCCCCCCACGCGGGATTACGGTGCTGTCATCGCCATTCCTGCGAGGTTCACATAAGTCCACAGCTCTGTCGTCACGTGTGCCACGAACGCGTGTGCGTAGTAGACCATGTCAGAAATACAAACACATTTGGCCTCCTTGCTTCATTAGAAAAAAAAAAATGATAGAACTATTTAACCCCTTCAATCTTTCAATCAGGTAACTTTCAATAAGTCGATTCATTCATGAAATGGTTCTGTTAATAATTGATATAAAGGCAGCGAAGTCAGCCGGACAAGAATAAAACCCAGCGCTATTCCACAGTGTTTAAAGTTTTGTTGTTGTTGCTGGACAGTTACGTCTGTCGCGAGGCGCTCTCATGAAGCACACGACAGATGTTAACTATTAAGCCAATCTTGTTAAACCGTTAAAAATGGCATCACCCTACATCTTGATTTTAAAAAAAAAAATCCTTTTTATGTGAGGGGATTAAAGCAAGGCAGGCTCCAAAATAACCGAGAGAGATCTTTCGCAAATTGATCACGTCATCTTGAGGCTCTCATTATTGGGTGGCGCTGAGAACTGAAAGGTAACAAACAATTCGGTAACAATGAGAACGGAAAGGTAACAAACAATTCGGTACCAATGAGAACGGAAAGGTAACAAACAATTCGGTAACAATGAGAACTGAAAGGTAATAATTTGGTAACACTGAGAATGGAAAGGTGACAATCCGGTAACACTGAGAAATGATGCCATCACTCTGGTAATAAAAAAATAAAGTCCTTAGAGTGGTGTACACCTTTGTTTTGTAACCAGGCCAACGTATGATGAGGTAACTATGACGCACAAAGCACGCATAACAGACACACAAAAAATACAGAAACGTATTTGAAATACCATGCCACATTGATCTGGTGGAAAGTTTGCTTACTGAAAGCACCAAGACATAGACGACTTATTTTTTGGTCAACATTTACACACATAAAGATTGGGTGATTTTATCATGGGTAAAGACTGAACAGTCTAATTGACGAAACATAACAATGACGTATGCAAAAGCAGTTACCTATTTTAACAAGCAGTCGTTTTAATGTTAGGTCTGAAGGAAAAAAAAAACAACAAAAAACTATTTACACCGACCAAAAGGATTCCCCTGTCCCATGATGTGGACACATTGGGTCCACGTGATTTGCGTTGTTGTATTCCGCTGTGGGATCTACGGCCAGAAGCCTAGGGGCAGACGACTCACCGGTCGACCAAGACTGAGATGGATCGACGATGTAGAGAAGGACTCACGCCAGTTGGGGGTTCGCGCATGGAGGCGGAAAGCGCATGGGTCGTTCCGAATGGAAGGATGTGGCGGAGCAGGCCAGGGCCCTACGTGGGCTGTAGCGCCACTGATGATGTCTGAATGGAAGGATGTGGCGAAGCAGGCCAGGGCCCTACATGGGCTGTAGCGCCACTGATGATGTCTGAATGGAAGGCATGTGGCGGAGCAGGCCAGGGCCCTACGTGGGCTGTAGCGCCAGGCCCTACGTGGGCTGTAGCGCCACTGAAGATGTCTGAATAGAAGGCATGTGGTGGAGCAGGCCAGGGCCCTACGTGGGCTGTAGCGCCACTGATGATGACGATGATCAATGCCTCACCACTGTCAGGGTATACTCGATGTCTAAGATTCCTGACATGATCCTGGATCCGTGGACCTGCACGTGTGGCCTTTAGCGAAAACAAAACTACATTTAACGACGCTGCTCAAGAGTTGCAGCGTTGGCTATAAACGTTTCCCAAATCAAGCAGTTCAACTGAGATTAAATGGCTGCTCTGACGTCTGTGGGCTGGACGTAAAATGCTGCACCTATTTAAGACCAGGGCAATCAAACATGCCGGCATCTCGATTCCTGCCTACGAATGTGCCCATCCACGAGTTACCGGCAGAGGCGTAGCGATGGGGGGGGCAGGGGGGGACAGATCTCGCCGGGCCCAAGTTGGTTAGGGGCACCAAAATGTGCTTTGATATTATATTATTGGTAAAAATGATGTGTTTGAGAGTTGAAAAAAAGAAAAGGGGGCGCTTTAAAATGGATCTTGTCCCCGGGCGCCAAACACCCTCGCCACGCCTCTGGTTACAAGCTTATTTCGCGATTGATGAAAAATAATTGAGAAGTCGTCACTGCAAGGAAACTCCGACCCAATGAAATGAACATGGGCTCCAGCCCACATAGATGGACATCAGCATACGTCACTCGCATGCAGGACAAATGGGTCTCTTAATAAGATGCAATCCATTTGTACATTTTTACAGATGGATAAAAATGGGGCTCAACACATTCAAATGGGCAAACATAAATTGAACACAACATGCATAAAAACATATAAAGGACATACATAGCTCCAACAATTTATGATGGAAACACATCTGGTCAAACACTTATAAGTGAACACAAAAAGGGATGAACGTTTACAAATGGAAACGAATGGTTTCCAACAGTTATAAATGAACATAAATGGGCTCATAAATGGGCTCCAACAGTTATAAATGAAGCCACCACTTTGCAAGCCTCAACTAGACGACCACATATCTCTGGACTCTGGGTGCTAAGCGTGGTGCCCGGGGGGAAGGGGTGTCACATTCCAGTCTGGAGGATTTCGAAATTCCAGGAAAGATCATTAATGCCGACCTCGATTTTCTCCACCGGCAGCGTTGCCAAACTTATGGACAGCGGCAGCACATCCAACGTCTTTTATCTGTTCAAGCCAAGTTGAACACAATTTTTGTTTTTGAACACAATTTTTGTTTTTGAACACAATTTTTGTTTTTTAAAAGTGTTTCATGTACATATATTAATCTGTCATGTTAAAATATATAGTATAAAAATAACCTGATGACGTCAATTGATTGCCAAGTTTGGTCGAGCTCAATATAGTGTGGTTTATTTATAAACAATCAAGTCAATATTTTCCAACAATTTTCCACCGTAAGCCAGAGTCCAGCAGATGTCTTATATGTTAATAAATGAAGAGATTTGCTCTATCCAAAAAGTAAATGTTAGCAGCGTGGTCTGAGATTCGGTCCAATGCATTACATTGTAAATGATGGGCTGGGTTGGCGCAATTCAAAATAAAGATCTTCTTTTCAGGGTACACATCGTGTATAATTCCATATGGGGTACGTCCACACTTTAGTCAGACAGAGTAGTTTGCCCGTGGACGCGGCCTACTTTTTAAAGATTAGGTTTGTTTGTAAACTCGCTTCCAGTAAGTTGAGCGGGGCTATTTAAAGCAAACCCAATGTATCCCCCCCCCCCCCCCAAAAAAAAAAAAAAAAAAAAAAAAGAAAAAAAAGAGACAGACTTTTCATCTGAATAATTTCTTTCCTTTCAACTCACGTTATCGTCAGCCAATCCATGTTTACATAGCCAATCCATGTTTACATAGCCAATCCATGTTCACATAGCCAATCCATGTTGACATAGCCAATCCATGTTTACATAGCCAATCCATGTTTACATAGCCAATCCATGTTTACATAGCCAATCCATGTTTACATAGCCAATCCATGTTCACATAGCCAATCCATGTTTACATAGCCAATCCATGTTTACATAGCCAATCCATGTTTACATAGCCAATCCATGTTTACATAGCCAATCCATGTTCACATAGCCAATCCATGTTGACATAGCCAATCAATGTTTACATAGCCAATCCATGTTTACATAGCCAATCCATGTTTACATAGCCAATCCATGTTGACATAGCCAATCCATGTTTACATAGCCAACCCATGTTTACATAGCCAATCCATGTTTACATAGCCAACCCATGTTTACATAGCCAATCCATGATTACATAGCCAATCCATGTTTACATAGCCAATCCATGATTACATAGCCAATCCATGTTTACATAGCATACCATGTTTACATAGCCAAGCCAAGTCAGTGGCCAGGCCAATGAAATGAAATCGGAATCTATCTACTTGATATTCCCCCCCCCCCCCCACAA
>CAXITT010000112.1:55333-66766 GCA_964033795.1 Lymnaea stagnalis | reverse complement strand
GGTGGGGAGGGTTAGGAATAGGGTAGGTGGGGAGGGTTAGGAATAGGGCGGGTGGGGAGGGTTAGGAATAGGATAGGTAGGGAGGGTTAGGAATAGAGTGAGTGGTGGGGTGGGTTAGGAATAGGGTGGGTGGGGAGGGTTAGGAATAGGGTGGGTGGGGAGGGTTAGGAATAGGGTGGGTGGGGTGGGTTAGTCGCAAATCAAAACCTCAAAACTTCAGTTCTGCGGGCAACAAAACAATTGAGGAAGAAGATGAGCAGGTGCGTGACCTATTTGTGTCATATTTTCCTTGATTTCGCGCTAAGTGATGTCCAGTGCCACGCAAATGTCGTGGTTCTTCAGGGCATAGGCCATGACGTAGGCAGCAGATCTGAGATCAACGACAGAGCTCATTTTTGGAAAGCCGGCGGTCTGTTGGAACACAAATTATTGCAATGTCAGGAAGCCCCTTGACTCCAGTGTCAAACTAAACGCTTCAAAAAGAACTAAGCTCTTGTTTTTGTGTGGGGAATAAGCATTTGAGAGATTTGTGTCTCCACAGATGTCCACGTTTCTTCCTCTTTTTCCTTTTTTTAACGAGGTCATCTAAACAACACTAGGTGCTGCTAGATGAGAATCACATTTGAAAGGAAGAAGAAGAAGAAAAAAACAACAACCCAGATTGGTGATAGAATCCGACGACCACTATCAGGACAACAGCACTATTAGCTTCTAGCTGGCCCGTCGTTTGTTTTAAATAGAGCTGCACGTAGTTATAGTTAAGTAACCCCCAGCCCTAACCCTAACTTATCGCGGATGCGTGATATTCGGAAGGCTGTGAAGTCTTATTCAGCATAAGCTTGGACATTTTAACTAAACAAGTGTCGAAACATGTGCTTCAAGGATCCGACAGACTTTTAGGACATTTCCAAGGTCATCGAGAGACTTACCAGTTTGACGGGTATCATTATCTCTTGTAAAGCGGCACCTTGAGAAACTTTGGCTTAAAGACTTTCAGGACATTAAAAATAAAGCCATAGAATCAAATCCCCTATGAAAAAAAAACCTAAAAATAAAGCCATAGAATCAAACCCGCTATTAAAAAACTAAAAATAAAGCCATAGAATCAAAACCACTATGCTAAAAAAAAACACAAAAACTAAAAATAAAGCCATAGAATCAAATCCACTGCAAAAAAAATAAAAATAAAGCCATAGAATCAAATCCACCATGAAGAGAAAACTAAAAATAAAGCCATAGAATCAAATCCACCATGAAGAGAAAACTAATAATAAAGCCATAGAATCAAGTCCACAGCAAAAAAACTAAAAATAAAGCCATAGAATCAAATCCACCATGAAGAGAAAACTAAAAATAAAGCTATAGAATTTGTTGTTAAAAATATTGTATAATGAGTCAGTTCATATATTTTTTTTTTAAACTGAACTACTTTATTTCACGCGACATAGATCCTTATTCCAGTATGTTAAAGACAAAGAGGTTTGAGACATTTAACACAGCCATTATTTAAAGGAGACTCGTGGGGTCCATTGATTTATTGTCAGCTGTTTTGTGTACAGAATTCAAAGATTACGTGTCACCAAAAGGGCGACCGACAAACTTGTACGCAACATTTATGAGGACCTGAGAGAAATAGGAAACGTCGACATTCTCAGGGGCCTGGGGTTGCTACCGAAAAACTTGTACATAACTTTTATGAGGACCTGAGAGAAATAGGAAACGTCGACATTCTCAGGGGCCTGGGGTTGCTACCGACAAACTTGTACATAACTTTTATGAGGACCTGAGAGAAATAGGAAACGTCGACATTCTCAGGGGCCTGGGGTTGCTACCGACAAACTTGTAAGCAACATTTATGAGGACCTGAGAGAAATAGGAAACGTCGACATTCACAGGGGCCTAGGGTTGCTACCGACAAACTTGTAAGCAACATTTATGAGGACCTGAGAGAAATAGGAAACGTCGACATTCACAGGGGCCTAGGGTTGCTAGATCCCCGTCTTATGCAACCTTTAAGAAAAATATTAAAAAAATAAAAAAAATAAATATATATAAATATAAACAAAATAATCTGTATTATACTTCCCGTGTGACAGTCCTTGCATTTCTCTTGATTTTAACCTACTTGTCACATTCATATTTCGTTTTGTTTTGTATTCTTTGCCGAAGAAAGCGCCCCCGATGTGATTTTTTTTTTTTTTTTGAAATAAAGAATTTGAAAAGCTAAAGTGTTCCCAAATAAACACTGTAGCTTCCACAGACTGTGTTCAGAAACGAAGAGGAATTATCAAAACGGAATTAGTTCAAACGTGCCTGTCTGGCTGTCGTATAACTAACTCTGTGGTGCGTAATGTCATGGTAAAAGGAATTAAACATTTATTAATTTAAAATTACAATTCTAAACTAAAAATTTAAAAAATGTAACTATAAGGAATGGAGATAAATCGGTGACCAAATGTAAGACAGAGTTTGAGTGACTCCATGCGGTGATGACCAAATGTAAAACAGTGTTTGAGTGACTCCATGCGGTGATGACCAAATGTAAGACAGTGTTTGAGTGACTCCATGCGGTGATGACCAAATGTAAGACAGAGTTTGAGTGACTCCATGCGGTGATGACCAAATGCAAGACAGTGTTTGAGTGACTCCATGCGGTGATGACCAAATGTAAGACAGTGTTTGAGTGACTCCATGCGGTGATGACCAAATGTAAGACAGTGTTTGAGTGACTCCATGCGGTGATGTAAACAGATTTTATAGGAGAATCCGATTTAATTTGTGTCCTCTTTCTTCACTCTCGCTGGTGTATTAGTGCAATAACTAAGAGGCGTCATGGATACGAGACGTGAGGGATGCATCTGATGTGACCATGTGTTCACCTCCGTTGAAATGGGATGGGACCGGAGGATGGCTTGTTCTGTTCAAGAACTCGAAAGGTGGTCACCGAACCTATCAGACAGCCTTCTTAAGGTGTTCACCGAACCTATCAGACAGCCTTCTTAAGGTGGTCACCGAACCTATCAGACAGCCTTCTTAAGGTGTTCACCGAACCTATCAGACAGCCTTCTTAAGGTGTTCACCGAACCTATCAGACAGCCTTCTTAAGGTGTTCACCGAACCTATCAGACAGCCTTCTTAAGGTGTTCACCGAACCTATCAGACAGCCGTCCTCCCGTCTCGCCTGTATAACATGAGCGGCATCTTTGGCAATCCCATTTTGAGTGAGACACGTCAAGCCCTCTTTGATGGTAAAGGTCCCCTTAGGAAACCAATGTGTTCACTTTGGCAATCCCATTTTGAGTGAGACACGTCAAGCCCTCTTTGATGGTAAAGGTCCCCTTAGGAAACCAATGTGTTCACTTTGGCAATCCCATTTTGAGTGAGACACGTCAAGCCCTCTTTGATGGTAAAGGTCCCCTTAGGAAACCAATGTGTTCACTTTGGCAATCCCATTTTGAGTGAGACACGTCAAGCCCTCTTTGATGGTAAAGGTCCCCTTAGGAAACCAATGTGTTCACTTTGGCAATCCCATTTTGAGTGAGACACGTCAAGCCCTCTTTGATGGTAAAGGTCCCCTTAGGAAACCAATGTGTTCACTTTGGCAATCCCATTTTGAGTGAGACACGTCAAGCCCTCTTTGATTGTAAAGGTCACCTTAGGAAACCAATGTGTTCACTTTCCAGTACATAAGGGCCGGTCCTACAACGGCTTCTTGAACATGGCTTAGTCCCAACGTTAGAAGATCGGCTCGAAGGTGACCGCGAACAAGAAAGTCACATAGATTTTTATCCCGTCTGAAGACACTAATTGGAGGGGATGAGAATACCATCTTAGTGCCGGGGTCAGCATGGAGTATAGGGCGATTCTTTAAGAATATATTTTTTGGCAATCACTTTTGACAGCGTGGTAGGCACGGGTGATTTTTGTGAGGGTTGTAGGTAAGGATGAGTTTTGTGAGGGTGGTAGGTAAGGATGAATCCCCCCCCTCCTTTGTGCTTAAACGAGATTTGAAAGAATCGTTACGATTTGAAGGAGACTATTATTTTATAGTAGAGAGTTTCTTAGATAATATTTCGTAGAAATTTTTAATTTAAAAAAAAAAAAAATTCTTTATATTGCAACATTTTAAAAATAGTTGAGAGATGTGGCCAAAGGTTTCGGAGTCAACAATACTTATCATTAAACGCTAGATGCGTTCAGCCGAACCCGAGACCCTCGTCGACATTTCATTGGAAGCTTTTTTAACGTCAATCTTTTATAAAAGGTACGCAACTGTCTCACTTATTCGGGGACAAGATTCAACTCTGAAATTAATTATTTCAATCAATAAAATACCCCCCACATCCCATTTCGCCCCCCCCCCCACACTAGCCTGGAGCTCTGAAACATCTGTAACCCTCTGCGCCCCTATTATTTCAATCAATAAAATACCCCCCCCATCCCATTTCGCCCCCCCCCCCCACACTAGCCTGGAGCTCTGAAACATCTGTAACCCTCTGCGCCCCCCCCCTTAGCCCCGCCTCTGATGAGTTAATGGGAGCATTAAAACCGAGACCAGTAGACGATAACTGTATAGGGATATGTTTAGCCTAAACATTGGACTACAGACACACAGAACATGTTTTATAATGTCAGAAAACAACAACAACAACAAACAAAAAACAAGAGAGAATAACTCTCCAAGCTGTGTCGAGACATCAGCACGAGTTAGGTTTTCTTGGGGAATAGGCGTTAACGCCGACCGAGTGTTTGTGACCTTTGACCGAGATGTCTACCTGGAATACCTGAGGGCGCAACTCCAACAGCCCCCCACCCCCCCCCCCCCCCCGCCCCTCTCTCCCCGGCCGTATTTGCTTTCGCATTTCCCCATCAAGAATGTTACTCAAAATTCGATGCTTCTAAAATGGTACAACACGGTCATCAGCGTGGCAAGGCGGATAGAGGCCCATGAGCTTTAGGGACCAAGTGTGAGGATGCTCGTACTCAGTTCGGTCAGATACAAGGTCAAGGCTTCTTTCGATGCAACACGCCCTACTACAACACCCGACCCACAGTAGACCGTGCTATATAAGAATAATGCACAGTGCAGAGGAAAACCCGAAGAAGGACAACATCAAGTTAAGCAGCCCCTAAGGGCAAACCATTTCGTCTAAATCCTGTATTATGCATTTAAGTTTGCATGTATGTAATAGTACGTGATTCGTCATTTATTAAGAAACGCTTATGTAGATGGGTGATTATGGTTTCATATTTCTTTCACTTTCCCATTCAAAAATACTTTTAATTTTTTTTTTTTACTGCATACCCAAATACAAAAACTTAGCGACAGCTACACAATTAATCTCCACAGCAAAACCCACAACCCATTGAACAAATCATGTTTCCTACATAGCTCTTCCCCTTGAAGAACCGATTCTTGGAGGTTTGGCCTTGCGGCTGAAAATTTGAAAGAATTCGTTGTCATCGGAAACATGTCTATGTGCCAGGTTTCATCTCGATAGGATGACGGGAAGTGGGGCAATTGGCCGTCCGAAGATTTTTGCCTTATACACAGAAACACACGAACAAAAGCCAAGTTATTATAAAGGAGTTCTTTTTAAAAAGAAAAGCGGACGTTTCGACGAAGAAGCCTCCGACATACAAAAAACAATACAGAGAGAAGCACACTTGACTGACATAGATGTTGAGTTGACAGGAAGCTTTAGCTCTAATATTACTGCAAAGGGTTTCTAAGACAGGGGTGAAAGCCACTCTCGGTTACACAATTTAAGACCCTCTCGCCTCGCTGAACGAGAGACCTCATAGTTCACGATGACCTCTGCAGTGTACTATTTGAACTTTTGCAAGCCGCCCCCCTCCCCCCTCCCGAAACATTCTTGGCGTTCTTATGAGCGGTTGCAACACTCACCTGAGTTAGTTCACGATGACCTCTGCAGTGTACTATTTGAACTTTTGCAAGCCGCCCCCCCCCCCCCCCCCGAAACATTCTTGGCGTTCTTATGAGCGGTTGCAACACTCACCTGAGACGACAACCACCCCCCCCCCCCTGGTTTCATCTCTCCTTCCTAAAGTCTTACATAATACTGCCGCCACACCTCATCACGATGCATTGGCTGCTCAGGGATCTCCCCTAACACTCTCTTAATCCCAATGATATTTCAAATGATGTCTTTCCGAGTCTCCTTGTCCTCCCCTCCGCTGTTCATAGCGGTTCTCGTGTTGTTAAGGGGTGGTGAGGGGGGGGGGTGTTGCCCATCTAAGAGTGGTTTGTTGTTGTTTTTTTCTGGCCCCTTTTGTAGACATTCAGTTCTGCGCGCCAAGTCCGGATGCTGAAGCTAATCCTTCTGTCTTAAATACCTAAGCGCCCGGCTCTCTCCTCTCCCTCAGAACCAGACCTTATTATTTCATCAAATTATAATGATATCATGGTTTATATAAAAAAAAAAATAATAATAATTTTACAATGGAAAAACCCCCAGAAAAGACCAAGGAAAAAAAAAACAAGACATCTATTTGGAGCAACGAGAAATAAACTTTAAAACACATCTATTATTTTGATTCCACTCAAGTTTTTCACGTTTTTATAATCTATAATTTCGTTATAATTTCTCTGTTTAGAGATGACTAAAAATAGACGCCGCGTCCCGGTTCAGAGATGCTGCTTTAATTTAAGCGGGAAATAGTTGCAGCCGATACATGAGGAGCCTCGAACTAGCAGGAGTGGGTGTACTCATTGGGTCGGTTTTGTTTTCGGTAACGTCTTGTCATAATTTGATAAATAAACTTGATAGGGAATAGTTCTACGAATAGATCATTACAGGTGCAAAATGAAGAAGGAAAAAAAAAAAAGGTTTAAGAGGGAATGTTGCAGACAAAGTTAATGAGGGTGTCATTTTAAACGCAGAGTCGTGTCGAACTGCCGGTACCCACAGCAACACACGTGCCCAATTGATTCACTCACGAACCAGCTCTTCGCAGCCTAAACATAACGGATTCCTCATCTCAAAACTTGTGGAGAGATTCACTCAAGGGTGCTTCTGAATTGCAAAAAAGTATAATATCCGTTAGTGTCATGTTGATTTTATATGAGTCTGGTAAGCAGCAAGACTTTTCATTGAGCATTCTCTCCCCCCCCCCCTTTTTTTTTTCTTCTGCTGCTACTTGTGTGAAGAGATGAGTAGGTGAATTACTTGTAGCAGTCAAAACAAGCAGTCACCACAAACACTCGAATCACTCAAGCAAACGTCACCATACAGTTTTCAACAAGCGCCCACCATACACAAAAGAAGCGGTTTACCAATCCATGGCCCCGTGGAGTTTGGGACACCCGAAAGGGAGGGGAGGTTCCTCCTCCCACGTGCACCCCCTCCCACCCCCAAAACCCCGTCGACAAATATTCAAATTTAGCATTTCGTCTTTTTTTTAGTATATTGTGGAAAGCAGATGGCTGACATGCTAATAATTATTCGGCATGTACATCTTTGCTTTAAGCCGCTGCACCCAAGACATAACTTTATCACTGCAAAATGTCTTCCCCATGCCCTTGCCAACAAAAGAAGAAATTGCTGCGTTGTTCCCTCCCCCCCCCCCCCCCCCCCCCCCCCCCCCCCCGTCTCCCTCACCCGCTCAGACTTACTCAGTTTCACCGATGACGTCAGTCCCTTAAAATAGCCAAAGTGGCAAAGCAAGAGGAGCGTAGATCAGACGAAGCAGAAGAGTAGAGGCAGGCGATCGGAGATGTGCTTCTTTGACGAGTGCCAGCTAGAAGCCCTCGCGCTAAAACCATGTAACAATAACAAAAGGCTGCTTTAAATACGGACAGACGAAAACAATAAAAGGGCTAAAACTGGCAGTGAGGCGTCATCGCTCTTCCATTGTAAATCAGAAATTCTTTCATCATTCCACGGGGATCCCAATAAAGTGTACAAGGTGCGAGCGCCGAAAAGAGACCGTCTATTTATAACAAATACCTTGAATGGAGAACATTTCAAAATAAAGACAGATTCAAAATATATTTTCTTTTAATAACGATAGAAAACCATAAGGTATAGTTTGGTTTTAACATTATTTAGTTCACACGTACGACAGAGCTGCCTATTTTTAACAGTTATTTAGTTGACAAAAATGGAAAGTTAGATCATAAGAAGTATATTGTTTATACTCAGGCCATTCCTAGAGGAATACACTCATAGATATTTTGCTTCTGGTGTGGCTGCTTCCCTTCATTCAACATGTTTAATAGTATTGAGTGGGAGGGGGAACAGCGGGTGTCATGCGTGGCGATTGAACTCAGGTGAAAAGGTTGCATTTTTTCGGGAGACAATTATATTAATTAACACATAGTCACGTGTATGGTGTAGGACTGTCCGTAGGACTGTCTGTATAGGACTGTCTGTAAGCCTAATGTTTAAAGGGCAGCAGGTAGGGTGTAGGACAGTATGTAGGACATTTGTTTAAAGGCTGGTATAAAAATGAAAAAGGTAACAATTTTTTATATAAAACACCTGGACCACCAGGTATTTTCTCAAAATACCTGAACCCGGTGTAAAAAAACCAACTGCCCCCTGTTAAAGCCCTAGTTAAGTATATTCCCGTAACAGACCATTTCACGACTCGCCCCAACTTAAAACACCTGGACCACCAGGTATTTTCTCAAAATACCTGAACCCGGTGTAAAAAAACCAACTGCCCCCTGTTAAAGCCCTAGTTAAGTATATTCCCGTAACAGACCATGTTATTTTCTCAAAATACCTGAACCCGGATTAAAAAACCCAACTCCCCCCTGTTAAAGCTCTAGTTAAGTATATTCCCGTAACAGACCATTTCACGACTCGCCCCACCCCCCCCCCCCTCGACTCCCGCCCCACTGACGATGAAGTATCGATGATCTCAAACCTGAGTTCGGAGGTGGACATCCGTCAAATCTGCCGTCGTGACGGCAAGCGGTCACCTGCTTACAGCAGCGATTCTCAACCCAAAGTCACGACATACCGTTCGGACCAACGATCAGAATCATTACACGTGCGAGCGGTCAAGCTTTGGTTGTAGAACTCATGTCGCCATTTACTCCATGGCTTTATGTCCAACAGGAGAACACCCTCTCAATATTCTCATCCACTGACAAGTAATTAATAAGACGTACAGAAATAAATAGAAAAGGGGGGGGGGATATACTATGTAAACATGGGCGTAGGTGACTTTTTAGAGGGGGGGGGACAACCTTAAGTACTACATCAGTGGTCGAAAAACTCATTAGTTAAAAGAGCAAAAAATCAGCAGCAGGACGATTAAAATCGTTTTGAGCGACACATTTCTTTCCAAGAGCCTGTCAAGAACCATGTTTTCGGAGTTAAAACCGATTTGTGGCCGACTGGCCAGGCCGCACTCTAGTCGCTAAAGAGCCGCGACTTGCCGACCACTGTACTATTATAAATCAATGGAAAAAAAAAACTCATCCAATTTTGGTCATTCAAAAAGTATCTTGACACCAAGCAGGTGTGGGGAAGGGTACGACCCCGAGACCTCCCAGGACAGCTACATCACACACACACCCCCCCACACACCCCACACCCCCACTTTTGAAAGTCAAGGAAATGTAGGAGTAAGGATAGAGCAATACAAAATAAAATTCAGAAATATTTACTGTCGTTATCTGCTAAATGAAATATTCAAAATCTATATATGAAAAGGATCACATAATTATTTAATATTTTACATTTCGAACCGCTAGGTCATCACTTCCTGCCAACACCAAGCTTCTAAAACAGCTTTTAAAACAGCTATTGTAAACAAAAACGATTAAAATAGTATTGTTGGAGAAATATTCGGGGGGAAAAAAAAAAGAAAGAAAAAATGTTAGGGGCTTGTTGAAGCCCTATCATTCTGTTTAGACCACTTTGTAGCAAAAAAATAACCATGACGAGCGTTCGAACCTTTCTAGAGCATTCCAATCAAATTTACCATTGGACAAAGAATCGCCTTTCTTAGCACCGCCCAAACCCCTTAAAAATAATCACACTAAAAAAAAAAAGATAAATCTAAAAGTCAAGGAAAGCCCCATGTTCTTGATGCAATTCCCAAATGACCACCATCACGGAAATTATCCAACACAAATAGCTGTTGACTTGAATAGTTTGCAATTCATTTCCCTACGTACTACTCAAAGATTCCTGCTCTTAGATCGCGACTCAATCTACCCCCAAAAAACCTCTTTATTTTTTATGTTCTATAAACGTATGGCATATCTGTACCCACAGCATGATTTGGTTTCCAACTCTCATTTGACGGCATTCTTCGGAGAGGGCATACTTCAGAGAGGACATACTTCAGGGAGGACATTCTTCAAAGATGCCATCCATCACCAAGAAGACTTTTTGGATTAAGAGTGACTGACACTAAAAACAAAATGGCCGAGTGGGCGGGGTTGTCTGCCACGCACGCGACCATTTCTTCAGCCGCGCTCACGTTAAACAAGAGGTAAAAAAGAAGAAGAAAAAATGGCCCAAGCCACGGGGTTAGTTCCCCTCTGAATAAATAATACAGGTAACCCATTCCTTAGTTCAGTGGGTCTCGTGCCACTGAATTATATGCAGCAACCCTGCTGTTTGTGTGTGTGTTTTTTGTTGGTTTTTTTTGTTTTTTTGTCTGTTTGTTTTTTAGCACAGCGGTCCTCGTGCTATTTTGGGGGTCAACAAAACACATCAACTTTTCAGGTACAAACTAAGAAAGTAGAATCGGAATTTTTTAACGGTATCCGGAGAGGGTTGGGGGGGGGGGGGGGGGGGGCTGGGCAGGCGGGATTTTCCAAATATACAACTATGCTTGGTAAAAATTGGGTCGAAAAACAATGTGTTTGACACTAGCTTCATTTCGCTTTTTTAACGAAAAAACGGCAAATGAAACGTTTCAATTCGCTACATTTTCTTATAAAGAAACACCTAGATAGAACGAGGACATCAGCCCATTGTTATATAAAGCTCTAAAGTTAAAGAGCAAAATAAAGAAGGTTTGAAAACAGTTGATGACGTGTGATAATCTGTAGCATGCCTATAAATATGCAGAGACGTTTCAACGACGCCCAAGGCGTACCGGTAAGCTGCTGTTAATCTACCGTCCCTCTTACAGATCAGAGGCTCCCCCCCCCCATTTGAGCCACGGATTCGATGGCCCGGGGCCAACAGCACACCTACTTATATCATAATAAGGCCAGCGTCAGGCGGCATTTCAAGTACATTACATATGTGGCCATGTATTCTTATAAACGAAAAAAATAATCCGAAACAAAGATGAGTATTCGAACAAATTAAGCCAATGTCTAGATCCAACAATGATATTAATCAGATCCCTAAAAATAAAGTTTTTCGTTTAAATCCTTTAGAAAATGTAATATAGAGCAATTTATTTAATTATTATTTTTTTTTGGGGGGGGGGGGG
>CAXITT010000112.1:42378-55312 GCA_964033795.1 Lymnaea stagnalis | reverse complement strand
TTAAAAAGATCCCAAATAGTGCTCCCCGCTGCCCCCCCACCCTAGGCCCGAAAGCGAACATTTTTTCACGCCCCAGAGCTATATTAATAGTCTAATCTGCCACCAGCTTTGATATCGCAGATTTATTACAGAAAACCGTCTGCAAAAAAAAAAAAAAAAAATTAAAATATTACGCACCAAACGCACTTGCGATCTTTTTAAGAGTCTCATTGAGCGCAGTTATTGGGAATTTTCTTTCGTGAAATCGGTGGCATCTGGTAGCGTTAAAACTGATTTTTGGGGGTTGGGGGTGGGGCGGTGAAAATTTGACAGACTGTGTTGTCATCGGCAATGGGTCTAGGTGCCAAGTTACAGTTTGATAGGATGGCGAGAAGTGGGTCAATTAGCCGTCAGAGATTTTGCCTTAAAAAAACACATGAACAAAACTAAGGTTAATATGTAGGATTAAAACATGTGTTTGCTATCCTGAGCAGCAGGTGGCATCAATGATGCTGGCTAACGAACATCGGATATAGTGTTGACAGTATTCTTGTTTACTGCTACGTTAGTGCCACCATTTAGCACCACCTTTTGATGCCCTCACTTAGTGCCTCCATTTAATGGAACCTTTTTATGCCCTCATTTAGTGCCTCCATTTAATGGAACCTTTTGATGCCCTCATTTAGTGCCACCACTTAGTGCCATCAACAATCCCAACATTAAGTGCCAACATTTAGTGCGACCATTTAATGCCTCCATTTAATAGAACTTTTTGATGCCCTCAATTAGTGCCACCACTTAGTGCCACCAACAATTCCAAACATTTAGTGCCACCATTCAGTGCCATCATTTAGTGCCACCTACAATTCCAACATTTAGTGCCAATATTTAGTGCCACCAACAATTCCAACATTTAGTGCCACCATTTAGAGCCACCAAAAATTCCAACATTTAGTGCCATCATTTAGTGCCACCAACAATTACACTATTTAGTGCCACCCTTCAGTGTTACCATTTAATTTCCCATTTAGTGTCACCATTCAGTGCCACCATTTAGTGCCACCATTTAGTGTCACCATTTAGTGTCACCATTTAGTTCCACCATTTAGTGCCACCATTCAGTGCCACCGTTCAGTGCCACCATTCAGTGTCACCATTTAGTGTCACCATTTAGTGCCACTATTTAGTGTCACCATTTAGTGTCACCATTTAGTGCCACTATTTAGTGTCACCATTTAGTGTTACCATTTAGTGCCACTGTTTAGTGTCACCATTTAGTGCCACTATTTAGTGTCACCATTTAGTGCCACCATTTAGAGTCACCATTTAGTGCCACTATTTAGTGCCCCTATTTAGTGTCACCATTTAGTGTCACCATTTAGTGCCACCATTTAGTGCCACCATTTAGTTTCACCATTTAGTGTCACCATTTAGTTTCACCATTTAGTGTCACCATTTAGTGTCACCATTTAGTTTTACCATTTGGTGCTTTATTTGGAGGTCTTTAGAAACTGTGTCAATCTCCAGGGCAGAATTAAGTTTTAAACAAATATTGATTCGACCGATTCAAGAGTAACAGACACCGATTAAGAGCGATTTGTACTAGTCAGACATGACATACTGGTAGTCTTATTTATGATCCTTGTTATATTGTCTCTTATTTCAAAATAGTCGGATTGATGGTCCTGTTATATTGTCTCTTATGTCAGCATAGTCATAGATTAACATTTTTTCATACCAAACATTCACGCCCTTAAATCTAGTTCACAACAGTTTCTTATTTTAACAAATTTTCATCGATTGTCCCGTTATATTGTCTCTTATTTCAACTCAGTTTCATTGATTGTCCCGTTAGATCGTCTCTTATTTCAACACAATTTCATTGATGGTCCCGTTATGTTGTCTCTTATTTCAACATAGTCTAACGTTTGGTACCGTTATTGTCTCTTATTTCAAAATAGTATTGTTGTTCACCCCGATATTGTCTCTTATTTCAGTTTCAGTTTGAGACACCCTCACTTTAAGCCCCCCAGGGCATCTTTTCAAGGACCGCAATTGTAACTGTTTGAGATTCCTTTAGATTGTACCGTTTTACTGTAACAGTTAGTAGGTCGCGTGCACTGTCGCCAGGAGCCGGCTTGGCAATTGTTCTGTGACTTTTTTAACGTAAAAGTGTTAGCTATTTTCTAACTGCCACCTTATGGCCCAGTAATATAATCAGATTGAGGACCCCTGTCTGAGAATTCTAAGACTGTGAGTCATAACTTTGAACAATAAACCCAGACGTCTGTAGCTCTGGAAGTGTTCAAAGAATTTCTTTTTTCTTTTTTTCCCCTTTTAAAAATAAATAAATAAATATTTAGCCGATGTGTCCAAGACATAACTAATGTGCCACACATCAATGGCCTCCATCCACGTCAGTGCTGTTCCTGCATTCTAGCTTAGTCAAAGCACGGCTGACATGCAAGAATCGTACAATCAACTATGCTGATGGGAGTGTTGTTGGAACTAGCAGAGACTATTGTAAGGAGTGTTGTTGGGACTAGCAGAGAATATTGTGGTGAGTGTTGTTGGGACTAGCAGAGACTATTGTAAGGAGTGTTGTTGGGACTATCAGAGACTATTGTGGTGAGTGTTGTTGGGACTAGCAGAGACTATTGTAAGGAGTGTTGTTGGGACTAGCAGAGACTATTGTAAGGAGTGTTGTTGGGACTAGCAGAGACTATTGTAAGGAGTGTTGTTGGGACTATCAGAGACTATTGTGGTGAGTGTTGTTGGGACTAGCAGAGACTATTGTAAGGAGTGTTGTTGGGACTAGCAGAGACTATTGTGGTGAGTGTTGTTGGGACTAGCAGAGACTATTGTAAGGAGTGTTGTTGGGACTAGCAGAGACTATTGTGGTGAGTGTTGTTGATGGCAAGTACGGTGAGCTAACGCGATCGTTTCGCACTCATGAACACGGACACAGACTCAGTCCTGAATAATGTGACGTAACGAAAGAAAGAGGGGGAAAAAAAAAACATTCAAGCCCTGGGGTCTGTTAAAAACGTCAAACATTTTTAATTCTATAAGTAATTTGATCTAATACTTGTTTTTTTTTTAAATTTCATCGAGCAGATGTTAAAAATAATAACTTATACCCGCTTTTGGTGTGTGTGTCATTGTATTTATGAAAATGTTTTATGTTTTGGCACAAGGGAAACAAAGATTTCGATGAATTTAAAAAAAAAAAAAAATCATTAAAAATTTTGTATACATTATTTTACAAATTAAGAAAAAACGGAACTGCCCTTTGATGAACAAGTTGAAACTCATCAATTACATCAAGCAAACTTGATTCCTTCCAGCTGGGATGCAAGATACAAACGTGAAAATATCATAATGTACGCGCCACAAGGGTTTGTGGGGGAAAGGGGGGTGGGGGTTAGTTACTTACATTTTGCTCACGTATAATTAACATATGTGACGCTTTAATGTACACAATTATACCACATAAGAAATATAGTAATAAGAAACTTCGACAATCTCATTCGCCTTCTTAAGCATTTAATTTCAATAATATTTGTTAGTCCATTCACTTGTAAAATAGTTCGTTACAATTTGAGACCTATACATTTATGAGAGCAATGAGACAGATTTATAAGAGCTTCAAGGCATACATTTATAAAAGCACTGAGACATAGACTTATAAGAGCACTGAGACATAGACTTATAAGAGCACTGAGACATAGATTTATAATAGCACTGAGACATAGATTTATAAGAGCAGTGAGACATAAATTAATAAGAGCAGTGAGTCATAAATTAATAAGAGCAATGAGACACATATTTATAAGAGCACCGAGACATAAACTAATACGAGCAGTGAGGCGTAGATTTATAAGAGCAATGAGAAACAGATTTATAAGAGCAGTGAGACATGAATTAATAAGAGCAGTGAGACATAGATTTATAAGATCATCACATCTAAGAAAAAGATATAGTGGTAATATTTTTTTTTTTTAAATTACAAACTGAAACGCTAAGTTATTAAAGTCATTACGTATTCAAAGGTAAACGTATTGATGTGTCCAGGTCCAAGAGCTCCGATTAGTGTCATATAAGCTCAAATGGGCCATTTTGAATATTCACATTACGGCCGTTTCATGGGGAACACTACCAAAAGTAAGACTAAATGAACGAAGGGTTACCAGGTCGTGGGACGCAGTGTAACCCCTTGGCAGCCCCCCCCCCAACCCGGCCTGGCTGCGACCCAATAACACACTAACCCCCAGAGGGAGAAACATAATGGACTTGATCGATCTGACGGAGCGACTATGTAACACGTGCACTGTGTAGATTTGTGGAGGATCCCGCCTACGGCCAAGTCATGTAATACGGCTACGTGCGTAAATATATTACAGTGCAGTTTTAAACTTAACAGTCTCTGCTAGTCCCAACAACACTCCCCACAATAGTCTCTACTAGTCCCAACAACACTCCCCACAATAGTCTCTGCTAGTCCCAACAACGCTCCCCACAATAGTCTCTGCTAGTCCCAACAACACACACCTCAATAGTCTCTGCTAGTCCCAACAACATTCACCATAATAGTCTCTGCTAGTCCCAACAACACTCCCCACTATAGTCTCTGCTAGTCCCAACAACACTCCCCACAATAGTCTCTGCTAGTCCCAACAACACTCCCCACAATAGTCTCTGCTAGTCCCAACAACACTCCCCACAATAGTCTCTGCTAGTCACAACAACACTCCCCACAATAGTCTCTGCTAGTCACAACAACACTCCCCACAATAGTCTCTACTAGTCCCAACAACACTCCCCACAATAGTCTCTGCTAGTCCCAACAACACTCCCCACAATAGTCTCTGCTAGTCCAAACAACACTCCCCATAATAGTCTCTGCTAGTCCCAACAACACTCCCCACAATAGTCTCTACTAGTCCCAACAACACTCCCCACAATAGTCTCTGCTAGTCCCAACAACGCTCCCCACAATAGTCTCTGCTAGTCCCAACAACATTCACCACAATAGTCTCTGCTAGTCCCAACAACACTCCCCACAATAGTCTCTGCTAGTCCCAACAACACTCCCCACAATAGTCTCTGCTAGTCCCAAAAACACTCCCCACAATAGTCTCTGCTAGTCCCAACAACACTCCTCCATAATTGAGACGATGCACAGCACGGCGGGTGTTTAAGTAGTCATCAATAAATGGAGTAACAGTGGAGCCACAGTGGAACCACAGTGGAGCCTCAGGGGAGCCACAGTGGAGCGTCATTGACGCCACAGGGGAGCCACAGTGGATCCGCAGTGGAGCCTCAGTGGAGCCTCATTGGAGCCACAGTGGAGTCTCATTGGAGCCACAGTGGAGCATCAGTGGAGCATCAGTGGAGCCTCAGTGGAGCCACAGTGGAGCCTCAGTGGAGCCTCAGTAGAGCCAACGTGGAGCCTCAGTAGAGCCACGTTATAACGCAAAATCGGATACGACCCAGTCATGGCCTGGCTCCCAAAATTTTGGCATAATCATTTGCACATGGTTAAAAAAAAAAGTTCTTCAAAAATAGTATACAAGCATACACTCCCGTTATACAAAATAACCCATCCACTGAAGCTGGTCAAACTTCTTGATCACACGGCCCACTAACGACCACAGATTAAAATAATCCTGTTTTTTGTTTTTTTAAAAACGAGATCACATAACTTCCTATTTGTACAAACAAATGACGCTATTTGCAGGGAATATTTTAAAATCTCGCTGAAAACGCGAACCGATTTGATGAAGAAAGCGATCACGCGTTGTAGCGAGGTTTCAATGTATTGCAAACAATCTTCGTGACACAAGCGCACAGTACTGTGGGGGATTAGTTGACAATGTGTGGTCCTTTACGGGTGTAAGACATATTCTAATTTTAAAAAAGCTGATATCAAGGGCAAGTCGCCTTCAGATCTCACCTACCGCAGCATCTCTTCTTCCCGCAATAATCACTACTTCCAAACATTTTAGTTGGACACACCGATAGCAATTTGGCCATATTGCGAAACTGATTTACACAAGGATTTTCTCCCGATCTTCTTCATTTATTACCCCGCCTTGACGCACAGGTGACTAAAAGCTAAAGGCCCGGCGTAGCTACACGGCTCAGCATTTTGAGAGGCACTGAGATATATGACCAGGAAAACGTGACACGTTTTCATTTTGCAAAGATGACCGACCACACAAGTTAATTAACGTTGTACCCCCGGCCAGGTCTGATAACTTAACCCACCCCCATTAACCTTTCTGGCCTGGTAACTGCGTCCAAGTTGCGATAACTAGACCCACCCCCCACCGACCTACCTGGCCTGGTATCTCCGTCCACCGACCTATCTGGCCTGGCCTAGTACCCCCGTCCACCGACCTACCTGGCCTGGTACCTCGGTCCACCGACCGATCTGGCGTGGTACCCACTTCCACCGACCTATCTGGCCGGTACCCCTTTCCACCGACCTATCTGGCCTGGTACCTCCGTCCAGGATGTAATAACTGGACCCACCCCAGCCTGACCTGGTACCACTGTCCTCCGACCTACCTGGCCTGGTACCTCCGTCCACCGACCTATATAAGCAACAACGTTAGTTAGAGCGTTACTGTGGCCATCGAGTGCCTAGACTACTCTAGACGGCACATTATATCCGTTTATAATAACCACTATAAACATAGCAATCAATTTTTTAAAAATGGTCATTGCTGACATGTCGTATAGGCCAGGGTTCTCAACATCCCCAATAGTGTTATCAACTTCATGAATGGTATCAATCACTTGATGAAAGTCCATTTTACCACGCCATTCAAAAATGAGCCACTGATTATGTAAATTACAAAATATCGGTTTTCTCTATTGTAAATGTGCTTGGGGCATTCATAACCATTCATTTTGAATTGGATGCCCAAGTTGTGGTTTAAAGGGGAAAAAGATAAATCAATTACGCCACTGCGTGTTTTGAGGTGGAGAGGCAGCCAAGCTGAAAGAAGTAAGTAGGCAACTACGTGATTGAACGGGACGCTAAACATTTTGATGGTGTAAATAACTCAGGAATTCTCCGCCCACCTACGTGCCTTATCGCCGTTTCTTGCCGGTGTTGTTATTTAACGTACAGCGTAAACGAGCCAACACTCATTGCCGCCGCGATGGTTTGGATGGTTATTTTTAGACACAAGAGATAATTCCATAAGTAACAAACAATCAGCTAACGTCACCAACGCGAACAGATGTTGAACATCTCGCGCAAAATAAAATTCACGGTAACTGCGCTAAATGAAGTTCTTAAAAAAAAGCACACACAAAAACTCTAGTGCATTCGGTGCGTATTATTTTCTTTTGTTTTTCTGAAACAGTTGGTGTCATAAATCTGCGGTGTAAAAAATGGCTGGGACATTAGAATATGAACATAGTTCAGGGGCGGCGGTGTACCCGGTGGGGTGGGGTAAGGGGGAGGGTGTAGCACTGATTTGTAATCTTATAAAGTGCGTCACTTGAATGCACGTCTGGTCAAGTAACTTGAGCAGCTTGGACGTTCACTCCTTGGGGGCCGCCATTGTTATTACTAATACTATCCTCATTACTGTAACTAATGACCATCGTATCACCACGGGGCCCGTCCTCACTCTTGTCATCACTGCCCTCCACTGCAGCGGAACACTGCTAGCAACTCTACCATCCGCAACGATAAGATACTGTTTATTTTGTTACCGGACTCACACTCTGAGATGGTCACCAAAAATCAGGTCGTCTACAATACCTACATGAATCAGGTCGTCTACAATACCTACATGAATCAGGTCGTCTACAATAGCTACATGAATCAGGTCGTCTACAATAGCTACATGAATCAGGTCGTCTACAATACCTACATGAATCAGGTCGTCTACAATACCTACATGAATCAGGTCATCTTCAATACCTACATGAATCAGGTCGTCTACAATACCTACATGAATCAGGTCGTCTACAATACCTACATGAATCAGGTCGTCTACAATACCTACATGAATCAGGTCGTCTACAATACCTACATGAATCAGGTCGTCTACAATACCTACATGAATCAGGTCGTCTACAATACCTACATGAATCAGGTCGTCTACAATACCTACATGAATCAGGTCGTCTACAATACCTACATGAATCAGGTCGTCTACAATACCTACATGAATCAGGTCGTCTACAATACCTATTTTTTGTTTTTTTTTCTTTTTCTTTTGTTTTTTTGTGGGGGGGGGGGGTTGTTTCAATTTTCCCAAACTGTCCTGGCCCGGGAATTTTTATTTGCTATTTTCCCCAAATCTTCAAAGAGTGTGCGAAGCCTGTCTGACATTTGTTTACATTTGATCTCACTTGACTTTAAAAATTCACTTCTCTGTAAACTGAATGTAAAACTCATCTGTGATACACCCGGCACTTGGCGGCCCGCACATTCATTAAATTTAAAGCATGAGGCTTCAACAACGGCACATCCGACTTGTCGGTACTATTTCATCGCCGCAAATCAATTTAAGCCATTTGAATGCCACTGTCTAGTCAAACAATAAGTCCATGGGCTGGAAGAGACCGGCTGAAGATAGAATCTTTACCTTGCTCAGAGCTTTGCGGTTGAAAAGAGAATGGAAACATATCTTGAAGTTTGGAACGGCAACGGTTTTGTTTTCTACTTCTTGTTTCGTCATAAACCGATGTGTGTGTGTGTGTGTGTGTGTGGGGAGGGGGGGGGAAATCAAAGACCGGATTTTAAAATTAGAAATTTGTCGTCTGCCGCCGCCCAACGCATGTTCAAAAACGCGCCTCATGGAATCAAACGTTGCCTGGTTCATTACTCCACTAGGTCGTCTACAATACCTACATGAATCAGGTCGTCTACAATACCTACATGAATCAGGTCGTCTACAATACCTACATGAATCAGGTCGTCTACAATACCTACATGAATCAGGTCGTCTACAATACCTATACGAATCAGGGCCGGCCGATGCAGAAGCGGGTAACTTTGATCACCGGCCACATGTAAATACGCCATTTTTAATTAAATAATCGCCAAATCAACGCTACAGTGTACTACCTATTTAATTTTAGTTCATAAGTACAAAGTTGAAAAGTTAAATTAACAAAACATTAGAAAACTAAACTAAACTGATCAGGGTTGTTGATACAGACTTCGAGGTCCAGAATTCACAAACTTATACCCAAACCTTCAAAATCCTTTTTAAAAATCCAAAGACTTGTTTATTATGATAGCCTCAGTGGAACAAATCAACAAAAACAAATTAAATAATTAAAGCATAGCACAAATTCTTAATCACACAAAAGTATAAACAATGCATCCATTAATAATCAGTTTATCCTTGAAGAGATATCCTTTATTATTATCAATATTTTTTAATATAACAGAAAAGTATGTAGAATTAATAGTTCAAACATAGTAATCACGATGAATCATCATCAGGCGCAGACTAATTAATGAGGAAATGTCCCAGACAAAATATGTACAAATGTCCCGGCTAGCCAGATGTATCCCGTGGTTTTGAAATGAAAAAAATGTGTTCAGCTTGACTGATATGTTCAAACAGTCCATTTGATATTGTGTTCAGCTTGCTTGATATGTTCAAACAGTCCATTTAATATTCACACTAATAATACATTATTTAATACATTACAAATAGGTATTTTCTTTTTTTAAATTGTAGGCCTCCCTCTTTGTCAGCAATACGTTTTTTGGAGTTTAAAGACTTCCTTCTCCTGTAGGCCTCCCTCTTTGTCAGCAATACGTTTTTTGGAGTTTAAGGACTTCCTTCTCCTGTAGGCCTCCCTCTTTGTCAGCAATACGTTTTTTGGAGTTTAAGGACTTCCTTCTCCTGTAGGCCTCCCTCTTTGTCAGCAATACGTTTTTTGGAGTTTAAAGACTTCCTTCTCCTGTAGGCCTCCCTCTTTGTCAGCAATACGTTTTTTGGAGTTTAAGGACTTCCTTCTCCTGTAGGCCTCCCTCTTTGTCAGCAATACGTTTTTTTGGAGTTTAAAGACTTCCTTCTCCTGCAGGCCTCCCTCTTTGTCAGCAACACATTTTTTGGAGTTGAAGGACTTCCTTCTCCTTATCCGTTTTTTGTTGTTGTTTTTTTTGTTCGATTCGAAATAAGAGAAAAAAATATCACTTTCCAAAGCTTTCGAAGAACGTGGCGTTTTATGGTGTTCTAGTTTTTTTTTCTTTTTCTTTTGTTTTTTTTCGGGGGGGGGGGGGTGTTTCAATTTTCCCAAACTGTCCTGGCCCGGGAATTTTTATTTGCTATTTTCCCCAAATCTTCAAAGAGTGTGCGAAGCCTGTCTGACATTTGTTTACATTTGATCTCACTTGACTTTAAAAATTCACTTCTCTGTAAACTGAATGTAAAACTCATCTGTGATACACCCGGCACTTGGCGGCCCGCACATTCATTAAATTTAAAGCATGAGGCTTCAACAACGGCACATCCGACTTGTCGGTACTATTTCATCGCCGCAAATCAATTTAAGCCATTTGAATGCCACTGTCTAGTCAAACAATAAGTCCATGGGCTGGAAGAGACCGGCTGAAGATAGAATCTTTACCTTGCTCAGAGCTTTGCGGTTGAAAAGAGAATGGAAACATATCTTGAAGTTTGGAACGGCAACGGTTTTGTTTTCTACTTCTTGTTTCGTCATAAACCGATGTGTGTGTGTGTGTGTGTGTGTGGGGAGGGGGGGGGGGGAAATCAAAGACCGGATTTTAAAATTAGAAATTTGTCGTCTGCCGCCGCCCAACGCATGTTCCAAAACGCGCCTCATGGAATCAAACGTTGCCTGGTTCATTACTCCACATCAAGTGGGACAACGCCCAATCGTATGCATATATAATGCTAGACATAGACTTTTCAAACATATCCACTCAACTGCTTATTAAAAACTATTTCAAATCATGACTAAAATTGCTGGGGTATATCCCTGGCTGCCGGAGGAATGAGATTTTTTTTTTCTCCTTAATCTTAATGCTGATATTGCACATTCTAGAATGTTTCTTCCCACCCCCCCCTCCCCCCGCCAAACCTTCAATGATGAGAGAATTATATACAATGATAAATTCGCTTGAGCTAACGTGTGCCAAACAAAACAAACAAGGGTTAGAAGGGATTCGTTTCAAACAGAGAGATCGCCAGGAAGAACAAGACAAAGATGACGAGTTATAGGTTTGTGTTGGACATATCAGCGCTTTCGGTTGGATTGGCGGACCCGGGGGGGGGGGGGCGGGGGGGGGGCGACAACCCGGGGGGACGCCGACGCGGACAAACAACCCACCCGGGGGGGGGGAGGGGGGAGTGACATATAAATAGCTGGGTAATAACTCAAGACGCGGGGCAGTGCTTCAATGTAAGGAATACACTACTCCTACTCAAGGCACAGGGCAGTGCTTCAATGTAAGGAATACACTACTCCTACTCAAGGCACGGGGCAGTGCTTCAATGTAAGGAATACACTACTCCTACTCAAGGCGCGGGGCAGTGCTTCAATGTAAGGAATACACTACTCCTACTCAAGGCACAGGGCAGTGCTTCAATGTAAGGAATACACTACTCCTACTCAAGGCACAGGGCAGTGCTTCAATGTAAGGAATACACTACTCCTACTCAAGGCGCGGGGCAGTGCTTCAATGTAAGGAATACACTACTCCTACTCAAGGCGCGGGGCAGTGCTTCAATGTAAGGAATACACTACTCCTACTCAAGGCACGGGGCAGTGCTTCAATGTAAGGAATACACTACTCCTACTCAAGGCGCGGGGCAGTGCTTCAATGTTAGGAATACACTACTCCTACTCAAGGCTTAAAGAACAATTATCTTTGTTTATCCTGCCAAACAAAAAATTCCCAGACGACTGATGATAATCTGTTATCATAAAAAAACAAAAAAAAATTGCATAACTGGGTAACCCTGTGGTACAAAAGTCAACATGTCTAGATCCTATCCGTTCCCGACCATGTCGTCCGGGTCCCTCCCTTGCATCCTCCTCCCGGTGACTTCCATGGGAGTATAACAATACACTGTCGCGTTGGACAGGATGTGGCGTGCGTAACGCCTTCTGCATACATCAGCCACCGTTCTCAATCCCGGTGTCCCACTCACTCGTGGTGCGTCTTCGCTCCGTCTTTACAATATACAACCGATGAATTTGTTTTTTTTTTAAAATGGCTACTTATTTACTTGAAACTTGTGTTTCGCACCATACGTGGATCGTGTTATACGCGATGATATATTGTGGCAATCCAATTCATTGTCAAAGACATCGTTGATAGAATGAGTCAATGAATGCCGCAAAACTTGGCTAAGTTCTTCCAAATCTGGGTTCAGGACCAGCACGGGGGGTTGGGGGGGGGGGTTTCCGGGCAAACTTTTGTTAATCTACTGTTTTAGCAGTCAAGATGACGATACTGTTGTACAGGAGGTACAGTAGCACTATTTACATTTTGCGCTCACCAAACTGAAAGAAGTTAATTGAAATATACTCGAAGCATCGTGAACTCCACTTCCTGAACCCATTCAAATGTCTCCGTCGTTGAAAGTTCACTCAACGAAATGTCATTTACATCTGCACAAGGTGCCTGTGCTCCTATCAACGACATCTGACCAGTTTCATGCGCTGTTGTCAGTTAGACCAATACCAGGTTCATGTCCTGCAGAAATAAGATAAGCTGCCGTTGAGTCAATAGGGCGAATGGGGACATTTTTATTACAATTGACGCAGAGCGTTCCATTCTACTGCATGCCTTGGAACGGACGCAGAGAGACAGTCGCAGACCTGTTTATCCCTACGCCCTTCGCCGTAGTAGCTAGCCTAACTACTTTTCAGCCTAAGACTACGGCACTACGACGAGCCTCAAAAACTTAAGGTTTCGGGGGGGGGGGGGGTGTTTTTT
>CAXITT010000112.1:9180-22577 GCA_964033795.1 Lymnaea stagnalis | reverse complement strand
TTGAAAGAATAGAGTATGGACATTCTCGAACCCACATGGTACGACAATAAATACTTATGGAAGTGGCGGCTATGGGGAAGTACAAGAGAAAGGAGAGGGCAGCGCGTGCGAATGAAGCATGAACAGTGTCACAACAGGCAACACGTGGACAGCACACACAACACACATACTTGCACAATGATATACATTTCTACATTTCATCATTATATATTTTAACGAAAACAGAAGACGTCCATATGCCATGACAACCAAATACGCGTCAAAAAACAGGAAGCTAAATGACGAGGCAACCATCCAACTCATACAGCCGCTGATTCCACCCGCCCCTTATCACACCCGCGTCTCATTCCCCCGGCCCTTCTTCCACCCTACCCCTTATTATACCCCCATCCCTTATTCCTCGTACCCCTTATTCAACCATACCCATTATTCCACCCGCCCCTTATTCCACCCACCCCCTTTTCACCCCGCCCCTTATTCCACCCACCCCCTTTTCACCCACCCCCCATATTCCACCCCGCCCCTTATTCCAACCTGCCTCTTATTGCACCTTCCCCTTATTTCACCCCTAACCCTTATGCCACCACCCGTAACACCGCCACCCCTTACTCCCCCCCACCACCCCTTATTCGTCCCCACCCTGCCACTTATTGCACCCGCCCTAGCACTTATCACACAAGAGCTAGCAGCTAGAGTAGATGAGCTAGTGAGTGACCAAGTGACGATGTAACAAAACAATATTCGATGTGCTCCACATAAATCTGGCACGCGATGGATGCCACCAATAAAACGCAACTGTTGAGAGGAGATGACGAAAAATGGGTGTCGGTGGGGGGGGGGGGTGGGGGGTGTTGTATGGTGGTTAAGTGAATAAACATACCAGACGTACGAATTGGTATACTTTTTTTTAGAGTTGCTGTGGTGAAAAATGTCCAGGTTTTATGTAGAGAGAAATGTCCAGGTTTTGAGGTGGGGAGAAATGTCCAGGTTTGAAGTGTAGAGAAATGTCCAGGTTTGAAGTGTAGAGAAATGTCCAGGTTCGATGTGGAGGCGTGGACGCGGCTGGTGGCCGTGCATGCTGACATGCCGCTCGCTAGCTTAAGTTGACATAAAGGGTAGACGACGTTATATCCCCCCTCCCCCCAAACTGCTCTCTCTCTCTCTCTCTGTCTCAATCGATAATGGCACGAGTATAAAAAAGGGTCAGTCGTGTTAAAGGGAGAAAGAGAGAGAAATTGACAGAGATAGGGTGGGGGTGGGGGCGGGGGGAGGTCGGGTCAAATTGGCAACATGCAACCTCCCTTGCAAGCAAGTTTGAGAGGTCAGCCTTGATCCGGGTAAGGGAGTCGTGGATAGATCGGTTTGAGGGAGTCGTGGATAGATCGGTTTGAGGGAGTCGTGGATAGATCGGTTTGAGGGAGTCGTGGATAGATCGGTTTGAGGGAGTCGTGGATGGGTCGGTTGGAGGGGTCGTGGATAGATCGGTTTGAGGGAGTCGTGGATAGATCGGTTTGAGGGAGTCGTGGATAGATCAGTTTGAGGGAGTCGTGGATAGATCGGTTTGAGGGAGTCGTGGATAGATCGGTTTGAGGGAGTCGTGGATAGATCGGTTTGAGGGAGTCGTGGATAGATCGGTTTGAGGGAGTCGTGGATGGATCGGTTTGAGGGGTCGTGCTATCTAGCCAAACTCCCTCAGCACCTATCTAGCCAAACTCCCAGTCGTGGATAGATCGGTTTGAGGGAGTCGTGGATAGATCGGTTTGAGGGAGTCGTGGATAGATCGGTTTGAGGGAGTCGTGGATAGATCGGTTTGAGGGAGTCGTGGAAAGGTCGGTCCAACTCGTGCGATGAGCCCGGAGTATGTGTACTCAGATCATGCAGGAGGCACGGTGGCTAGTCGTTCCAGATGTTTCAGGTAAAGCGCGCCTGGTTGACCAACCGCAACGGACGTACCAAGGGAGTGTAATACGATTCAAAGACACGGCTGTTGCGGTCCATGTAGGGAGCAATCAGAGGAGGTTGAATATGGTCCTTGGGCGACTTTTTGGTTGTTCGGCAAGTGGTCTGAGCGTTAGTTATTGAGTCTTGACACACGAATCATTCGTGCTAAAAACTAAGGGTATTTCTAAATTCTAAATGCAAAGAATGGGTGAGAGGTATCAAGGTCGTGGCCACATTAGTTTCTTTTCTTTTTTTTTTTTCTATTTTTTTTCCACAAAGCGCTTAAAGAGATGAAGCGATGTCGAACATTTCCAGTGAAGATTATACCGAGGCCCGTGAAATGATTCATTTGCGGGTTCAAGGACAGAAACGGTTAAGGTTCTGGAATGAAGGCACTGTGTCGGGACAAACTTAATTCACATGGCCGCCGGGTGCTCCAGAAATGTGGCTGTCAATCTGTGTTAGATCGAGAAGGGGGGAAACGTCGTGTTACGTAAGACATGCACGGCAGATGGAGAATCAGGGCGAATGACGAATAGGGTACCTGACTTGGCCGATTGTTTCCTAATGCAGATAGACGCAGGCGTTTTTCAACACTTTTCGATATCTTCACCGGAATCGGAGAATTTTTTCAACCCAATAGGGTCCACGGCCATGCTGCCGTGCTGGCTGGAAATATTATAAAAAGTGAAGGGAGCGTGTGACCAGAAAAATTAGAAAAATGGGGCGCGGTTGGAGGGGGGGGGGTGGAGAGTAAGGGGAAAATAAAACCGAGACGAGTTCGACCCAGACGGTCGAATCCAGTCCAAATTTCTTCCGGGGTTTTCGGGTTATATGGGGTATTTTTCGCGGAGAGTACTCGAGTACTTTAGCAGTTTCCCGTAATCGATTCTAATCGGTATTTCGGTATAAAATTGGAGTCGAAAATGTGGGTTCGGTTATAAAGCAAAGGTGTGGGAATGAACGATGGCTAAGAATGCAATTTTTTTTAATTTTTAAAATAGTGTATCGAATCCATAGTACGACATGTATTAAATACGTGGTTAAAGAGGTATTGAATTCATGGTTAGACGAGTATCGAATCCATGGTCTGACGGGAATCGATCATCTCCAGAAAGAGTTCAGACGATCTCCAGAGGGAATATTAGAGTTGCTTGGCTGGATGGGAGAGAGTGAGAGGCGCGGTCAACGAAAACTGTCCCCCCCCCCCAAACCCCTCTGGGCGACTGGTTGACATTTTGGGAGGAGAATTTAAAATGGAAAGTAACGGGGCTTCGGGTTGGATTGGGTGGTGGGGGAGGGGAGCGGTACCTTACCAGAAGTTAAGGGGACTGGGGTAGAAAGAAACAAAGACAAAGTAGGGAAGCGGTAGAAATTAGATGGAATAAGTGAATATATAATTAGTGAAGTAACGAGTGACTAGCAGCGGGCGATGGAATCAGTGGCAATGGTGGCTATCTAGAAATAGAAGTTTACTAACTCTAGACACACACTGTCATTGCAAATGGCCAACATTGTAAATGGCCCACTTGCTGAAGTGTTAGTGTCAGTTTATAGTTAGTTTTATCATATGCACTAGCTGGGGAAACACAAAAACCACGGTGCGCGTGTACAGCGCGGGAAGAGGTGCATAATCTGTAAAACAAATCTTGCGCCTGATAAGAACGCACCAAATGCACACAAAAGAACGCATTCGTTACCCACCGTGCAGTGTGCCGACTTGTGGTTGCTCTACTAAGCATTCGCAGATGTATGGAGCACCATCTGGAGTCTCCCCGGGTATCGCTATTCGTACATTACAAAATAAAGGATAAATTGATTTTAAAAATTGAAATAATGATGGCTTTTTAAAAAATTAAACTGCAAACGTTTTAGTTGAGGAAGTTACGCCGTAAACTATTTAAAGGGGGTTTAAGTATATTACCTTTCATGAGCGGGGTAGACAACGGCCACTAGGGAATATTATAGATTTTGAGTATTCGGATTCTTGTGGAATTTAGTTGTAATATTTCTTGCAGCGGTTCTCAACCTGGGGGTCAAACGACCCTTACACAGGGGTCACCTATGACCATCGGAAAACACATATTTATGAAGTAAAAGCGAAAAATAATTTTATGGTTGGGGAGTCACTACAACACGAGGAACTGTGTTAAGGGGTCGCGGCAATAGGAAGGTTGAGAACCACAGGTGTAGAGAAAGGCTCGATCAGAATTAAACGTAAACGTAGAGTAAGACGAGCACGAGTCAATTCAATCGGAAAGTGTAAAGCGGGTGTTTGAAGGCCTATTGACGTCTCGGCCAAAGATCGGGTGTCATGAAATGTGGCGTGAGACTCCTCGATGTTTCTCGGAATGAACTATTCGAAAGAGCCCACTTATACTTTATCTATTGCCAGGGCGAAGAGTGTGTTGGAACACTGTAAAACGATTTCATAAACACGTTAACTGTGTCATTAATCAACTTTTTCTATCATAATTTGTGCGACGGCTCGACATTGTGTTTTTGTGTCCGAGAAGCCACTGTCTAGACGGGCTGTGTCTATTTGTTAGAAGAAAAAATAAATAGGGCAGAAGTTCTAGGTTGTTTGCGGCATTAGTCTACGAAGCCTGGCCGTTCAGGTCATAAAATGTGTCTGGAATAGAGAAGTGATTGTCAGCCTATTTTGGTTTTTTCAATATTCCTTTGTTTTTCATTGAAAAAGATTTAAACTTCAGAACCAGTTAATTGGTTTTTTTTCTTCACATTAGATATTCCTGAAATAAATAGATTTACAAACATCAGCACTAAGTATAAGTTAACTTCTGCCCTATATATATATATATATATATATATACATTTTTTATATTTTTTTTCAAGTCAGACATTCCCGAGAGTCAAATCGGTCGGAAAACCGACTCCGACTCAGAATACCTGCATGTAACAAGTACAAAAAACAAAAAAACAACAACAACAAACGCTGTTATACTTAACACCATAGGCTGAGTTAACACGCTATATAAGACCACAGTAATAATAAAAACAATATATCGATTTTTTTAGAAATTCGTTTTTACCCAAATTACAATTTATTCTTCTACTCATAGGAATATTCCGTCACAGAAGTTTAACGTTTGAATAATCAAGGGTTTGTTGTTTTTTGTTGTTGTTTTTTTTTGGGGGGGGGGGGGGGTTTTGGTTTGTTTTTTTTTTTTTTTTTTTTTTTTTTTTTTTTTTGTGGGGGGGGGGGGTGTTTTTGGTGTGTTTTTTTAGAATACAAGGAAAGGGCGCGTGAAAGGATGACCCAAGCTACGGTATATCTAACAGAGAATAACGGCCTTAGTATGCTTCCCCAGCGATTGAATCATGTACGGATCCCTTTTGCATGTTCAACCAGGTTTAGCCTTAGCATGCGAGGCAGTCACATCGTCATGATGTAAACTCTGTCATGCGTCATGCTCACAAGATTTTGGGTAGGAGAACTACCAAATCAGGTTGCCATCAAAACATTCTGTCACCAAATAAAGTTGCCATCAGAGCAATATAGCATCAAATCAGATTACCAGTACCATCAGAACATTCTATCGGAAAATCAGATTACCATCAGAGAAATTATATCGAAAATTCAGATTACCACCAGATCCGTCTCAAAGAGATGTTGCTGTATTGGTGATTATATTGTTCAAGAAGGCAATTTCATCGAATCCAATGTCATGCCGCAAACATTACTCGGTGCAGTACGTTCTCCTTTGTTTCCAAGCTATTCGTTCGTTCTGATACCGATCAGTAGATTACAGGCGAACATCTGCTGGGCATCACCGGACAGAAGATCACAGGCGAGCAGCATCTGCTGGGAAGCGCCATAGTCTCGTATCGTCCATCTTTCCTCAAGTTCTCAGTACGGGCCACTCGGCTAGTAAGTGAGCAACTGTCTCAGGCACCTATGAGCAATGGCGTCAGGTCGTGTTCCTATAAGAATTTCGTTTTTGAAAGTAGTAGGGCCTGGAATTTCGATTCCCATTCGTCTGTGGTAAAGCCCTCCAGGCCATCCCCAGAATGCTCCCGATAAACTTCTAGTGGACCTTTATGTCACTTGATGCAATATCGGCCAATGTAAGCTGATCACCTCTTTCTGAACCGTATTTTAACGAGTTCGCCTTAACGAACCGCAAAGTGAAGTTTGGCGTTGCGCACCTGGACAGCTCCAAGACTAATCCGTTTTTAGGATCACTTTGCATCTTCTGATGCCGAGTGGCTCAACGTGGTTACCGGAAATTTGATCGAAAGAAACTTCGTCGACGGTAAATTGATCGACGGTAATTTGATCGACCGGAAATTTGGTCGAATCTTTTTTTCAGTTGACACGTTAAAATTTTCGTCAAATTCCTTTTTGAACGCACTATACTATATAGTAAAACAAAATAATGCGTTCAAAAAGACTTTTGAAGCAAAATTTAAACGTAAAAACGGAAAAAAAGATTCGACCATATTTCCGTTCGATCAAATTACCGTCGATCAATTTACCGTCGACGAAATTTCTTTCGAACAAATTTCCGGATACGGCTCAACGTATGCCAGCATTTCAGCGGCGTCTGTGGGTTGTGTCGGCGTCTGTGGGTAGTGTCGGCGTCTGTGGGTAGTGTCGGCGTCTGTGGGTAGTGTCGGCGTCTGTGGGTAGTCTCGGCGTCTGTGGGTAGTCTCGGCGTCTGTGGGTAGTGTCGGCGTCTGTGGGTAGTGTCGGCGTCTGTGGGTAGTGTCGCAGCGCTCCCCGCACGAAACGACGAGCGAGATTTCGTGTGGGTTCCAGGTTTTCGAGAGCAACGCGACCAGCCAAAGACTGGATTCTCACGCTGTCCACAGCGCCTCCTTTAGCACCCAAGACAAAGAGGTATTAGGAATCTTGCATCAGATTTTTCACTAGGCTCAATTTAGACGTGGTTTGTGCGTTCAGTTGACGAATTAGGTTGTGTAGCTGCATTTTTTTTTTGGGGTCCAGCTCCACTCCCAAATTAGTTAGCTCCTTGTTTCAGCGCAACCGTATCTCAAAAATATTCAGAACGATCTCTTGTTTGAGAGCATTCCTTCCATTCGTGAAAATGTACTGGGCAATTTTATCCGCATTGACAACCGTCTTCCACATTGCGGCGTAAGACTCTTTTCGGTTAACCCATTGCAACAGGTCATGGCCTCTGTTGTAAGCTCTTACACCTGAGCTCCGGGTTCCTAAATCACCGGGGAACATGGCGTCGTTCGTTGCCAAATATGGCAGCAGGTTTCTCACGTCAGCCAGATGCAGTGTACAGCTCAAAGCGGATCCCGTAGAGGAGCCCATCCTCGAGTGGATGCATGTCTGATAACACGTCCCAAACTTGTGTACAAATGGTACGTGCACGTCTGATAACACGTCCCAAACTTGTGTACAAATGGTACGTGCACCAGACTATTGTGCAGGGTTTGAACACATGTTTACCATGCTGCACGTCTGATAACACGTCCCAAACTTGTGTACAAATGGTACGTGCACGTCTGATAACACGTCCCAAACTTGTGTACAAATGGTACGGTTTGGTAGAAAAGAATTGATCCATTCATAAAAGTTTAGCAGCGACGCCAAACTGCTGGAGGTCAGCCCTTATCATAGGATGGAGGTCGAAAAATGCCGCCATCATGTGATTTTTCATCTTGAGTTCATTCGTTATGGCCAGAATCAGACGGATAACTTGTCTTCCTCTACTAACCCGCCTTGATTCGTAGGAGTGCTCTTTGTTCGTTCTAGTAATGCCTTTCGATAACCATCGGTCCGGCTACGTTCCCTGGACACGATGTAAGGGATATCAGTCGGTAGCGCGACGGTAGCTCTCCTGGTTTTTATTGCCTTTGGGATAGGTTCTATCGTAGCCTTCTTCCACGCTTTCAGGTGAAGTCCAGGTTTTGTGAAGTCCAGGTTTTGTGAAGTCCAGGTTTTCCCACCTTAAAATGCGCAATCGTCTGTTGCAGGCCTTATTAGGGCCTGGCCTTTTTGCTGTCTTGCAGTTTTCCAGTACTGTTTTCAAATAGGACACCCTAAAAGGTGCCGTAAAAACCCTTCGGTGAGGCCCTATCAGTAAGACTCGGGCTCCGACCTTTCTGAGACCTTCCGGTTTCCTTGAGTCTCCCCAAATTTCTCGTTAACCCTATGATAGCGAAGTGCTTATTTAGCGCTTGTGCGCGCTTGGCACTGTCCTTAGCGGTATCTTCGACGGTCTTTAAAAATGTTTCCTTTTTTTGTATTTCACCGGGCCAGAGAGGTTATGGATCAAAGGCCGGAACTTTCTGCCGTCCACCTGATTCAGGTTTGCGACCAGTGACTTCTATTTATATGGTTGCAAACGTTGGTCTCAACTTCGTTTCAACGGAATAATTCCTTGCACACGCGAATCGGACCATTAAAGTATTTTTTTATAATTGAGAGTCCCCACCCCCACCCCCGAATGGATAAATAAATAAATAGTAAGTGATTATAACCTAGTGCCAATTTATACAAATTTATACATGTATTCCACAGTTGCGCGTCTAGCGTTTCTATAATACAGTAAAAATATTATATTTGAATTTAAACCTTTTTAATAAAATAAAAAAAAAGGAGGTTGAGTGAAAAGTTAGGGTTAGCGCACTGAAGGTAATCACTCCCTCGTGCAGCAGCAACAGCAACATGTCTGGTGAAGGTGGCCGTATGAAGTGAAATGTGGGTTAATGTTGGCACAATGTGGTGCGAGCACAGGTTAATGGCCTGAGGTAGATTGCTTCGTTTGTGTTGCCCGGTGTGTTGGGAAAAGTGTTGTTGTGGTGTTGTTGTGGGTTTTTTTTCACTTAAAGAAATTCGTTGTAGATATTTCGTGATGTGAATTCATTTTTTTTTAAAAAGTGACTGTTCCGACTGGACATCAGCATAACATAAATATTTATAAATTACACGATAGAAGATCACATGTCACGACCTGGCACATCCTTTTTTTTTCTTTATTTTGAGGGCCCACGATCAATTTATTGATTATTCTGGCTCCTGGTTTGAATTCAGAGTTTGCCCTCTCTTACATAAGTTGCCGACCAAGGCTAACGAGTCCCATCCACACGGAGTGCTTGAGATGGGTTTTTTTTTTTCCTTCAAATTTATTTATTTTTTAGCTTTGGCGGGGATTGAACTCCAGGCCAGCTACTTGGATTGAGTCAGTTTTGACCCCCTCGGACATCCGTATATCAGCGACGCACAAATCGGACGGACTTATACCTCACACTGACCCACTTATCCCCTGAGCACTACATACATCTCCTGACAACCCGACATATATTTCATAACAAATCCACACACACAAAAAGACATACCCGGTACATATTGTGACAAACGAATAAAAAGAAAAATATTTTTTGACAACCCAACAAATGACATAAGAACGAATTTGTGGACACGGAAAAAGACAACAACAGTTTCTTGTTTTTTTTTTAAAATTAAGATGTTTAAAATTGAGTGATAGATATCGGAATATTTGCTTCCAGTGCAAAGTGCAACCATTTTTTTTTTAAATCGATCAACATAAAAGAATGAAGCGCCAGGGTAGACAACCGGTGCAAAGAAGACACACGACAACAACACACCGATTGTACTTTATTTCACACAATGACTTTATTGTCTCGCTAGCGTTTCATTCAATAAATTATCGTCCTTCCCTCCCACTCTAAGCCGACTCTATGAGATAACGACCTTTCTCTGAGAGGTTTCTACCTCTCAGTGTCAGACTTCCTCAATCTCTTAACAAACCTACACAGACAATGGCTTTACTTATAGCTTCTTTTCGTGTTTTTTTTTTTTTTTTTTTTTTTTTTTTTTTTTTTTTTTTTTTTTTTTTTTTGCTTTCTATGTGAGAAGAGTTACTTTAAAGCTAATACAAAATCTGCTACAAAAAAATAAAAATAAAAAAAAATGATTGTATATCAATTGACTGACTGCAAATACAATGCAAGATAAAATGTATAATATGTTTACCACGCAAAGTACACTGTATACAGTACTATGGGTGCTGGGTGGCCCAGTGGTTTAAAGTGAGCAAATCTCAAGTTGATGGTCCCCACCAAAGCCCAGTCAATCCCAAACATGACCAGCACCCCGGGTGGATGGGACACGTTAACCTTGGATGGCGACTCATCTAAGAGAGGACAAATTCTGAATTCAAACCCGGAGACGGAGCCCCACAGGCGGTCAACATTGGTACCGGTATAAGGAAACATTCCGACAACTCCTGCGATGCTACTGGCGCCAAGCTGTATCATCCACATGATGTTCCCTTGGGTTATCCAGCATCGTGGAGAGAGATGATTTGCTGCTGGGAGCCAGCTGATCTTCCTGGAAGAAGAATTTCAGGCCTTGTGGATTTTTGCTAAGTCTACACCATCGTCACATTGTGACGAGCGAATGCCAGCAAAAACAATAATAAAATACTGTAGTATTATGGAGCCAGCAAAGAATGAAATTCAAACAAAGCTACTCTTTAAATTAGCAAAAAAAGTCACGAACATAATCTTTTTTTTCTTCTTGTCCTTAAGACCATCAATTCTCATTAAAGCTCAACACTTGACACATTTGCGTCCATGGCCTACCGCCTTCAAACCGCCCAGTTCCTGATACCCTCGCTGAGTAGCCCTTGCAACCAGTGAAATATCCTCTTCAATACCAGGCACGGAAACATCGTGGACCCCCTCTACAAACATAGGAGCCACAGTGATCAATACATTGATAGTGGGCCCTCAACATATAGAAGAAGAAGAATAAATAATGTACCGTACTAAGAAAACATTGCAAACACTATGAAAGACAGAGAGGAAGCGATGATCTCAGCGTACAAGGTAATATGTTGCAGCTATGTAAAGTAATGGATTGTGTTTGCAACAAGTCCCAAATCTTTCAATAAACCCATGCTCCACATAAATCTGCCAAGCGCATTATTCGCATGCGTCCTGACGGTTACCTCAGCATCCGATGCCCCCACCTTTAAAATGTTTGGAAATAGGAAAGAGTCCTTTTAAAACGTCAGCAGGTCCACTCTATACCGGTGGCCGACGCTACGGCCCGACTCTCCTACATAATGTAACGACCTTGTGAATGTGTTGGTGCCAGTAAACACATCCTTCATCCACATCTAGGCGGAAGGAGCCGTCTGATTCGCTTCAGTGAAACCGTGACGCAGTGAATTTGCAGGTAGAAAATTTTCCCCCGACGCGTGCTTCAATGCCAGGGAGATGTTGAGTAATCAAGAAAAAAAAAATTTGTAACAATAACGTAGGAAACTAGCTGAGATCCGGTACGTCGTACGTATCTTTTAAGTAAACAGGTTGAATGCAATAATCTCATGTCCCACGCATTCGTTGACCACCCTGCAGCATTCGTTGACTACCCTGCAGCATTCGTTGACTACCCTGCAGCATTCGTTAACTACCCTGCAGCATTCGTTGACTACCCTGCAACATTCGTTAACTACCCTGCAGCATTCGTTGACTACCCTGCAACATTCGTTGACTACCCTGCAGCATCTCGCCCAACCTCATTGGTAGACCACACTACAGTATCTCGCCCATCCCAACCCACTGACTGACCACACTGCAGCATCTCGCCCTCCCCTCCACCCAATTGGTTGACCACACTGCAGCATCTCCACACCCCCTCACATTGATTGACTACTGCATCACCCCCCGCCCCTCAATTGATTGACTAAACTGCAGCATCTAGCACACCCCCACCCCCACCCCCCTCCCCCGCATTGATAGACTAAACTATAGCATTTCGCCCACCCCATCCCAAAGATAAACTAAACTGCATCATCTGGCCAGTCCCCTGAATTGAGTGGCAGAGTAGCATTTGACCCCCTCCCCGCCCCTTTTTATGTAGCTCACATGTCCACGTTCAAAGTTGGTGCTAGCCAGTATGTCCATTGGCTGTATCCCGTTGCAAGCATTATTATGGTGTTGTGTTTATTGCGACTCCAAATGTCAGAGACGGAGGTTGCATCTATGGAATGTTAAATCAATGGGTTCATGCCACAAGTAAATGCTGGCTCGTGGAGAGGGAGAGAGAGAGGGGGGAGAGAGAGGGAGGGAGATGGGGGAGATAGAGAGAGAGAGCGGAGAGAGAGGGGCTGAGAGAGGGAAAGAGGGAAGGAGAGAGAGGGAGGGAGAGAGATGGGGAGAGAGAGAGTGGAGAGAGGGACTGATAGAGAGGGACTGAGAGAGAGAGAGAAAGAGGGAAGGAGAGAGAGAGGGGGATAGAGAGAGAGAGGGAGATAGGGAGGGAGAGAGGGGGAGTATGGAATTTTACAGGGGAAAAATAATGGGGAAAATGATGTTTGAATAAGAATTCTGGAAATTTCTCTTGCCGGTAAATCTAGCGATATAAAAAAGCGGTTCTGCAATCGATATTTTTTTGTTGGAATACAAACGTTCATATCTGTGTAGATTGGCTCACAGGGCTCATGACTGCCCTGCTAATTCCGCCACACTCTCTAGGACGACGTCCAATATGGTACCGGCCCTCACAGTACGGCCAACGGTCAGTTTCCGAGGCTTTTTGCATGACAAAGTTAACGATAGCGCCGGGTGTCATGACAATGCACGTCGGCTGTCTTAAAGACATGCTTTACAAAAACAGTACACACTTTACACCATCAGGAAGAAGTCATACGAAGTGCGCTCTTTTGATATAGCAACAGCGCCTAAATTGATGTACAGTTTGTCTCAGTCTTTGACTTTAAAAATGATTTAAGAAAGATTTAAAGACATTTATCTTTGAAAACAGATTATGACATCAGAGCGATGTGGGCATTCTAGAATAGCATGGACACAAGCGCTAAAGAAGTAATCAATCAATCATCGTTACATTAGGGAAGGTTTTATTCTTGACGATCAAACTTAAAGAGGGTTGAATGAGACCATCGGTAATTTCTTGTGGCGATTAAGATTCCTTGATATTCATAACTCAGTTATTATTAAGGATGAAGCCATAGTTGATATCCACATGAATACAAATCAGGAGTTGAAATCCAGTATAATTCTGGATACGCTGAATTTCTGATGATATAATAAGCAAAATTGTTTTGAGGATGCCGGTATCGAATTCCTTACGTGTAAGTGTAATATCGCAAACACCCCCTTTCTACTATTATTGCTTCAATTTGAGCTAATTCAATTGAGCCAAGGACGGCAGGACGGCCACCACGTCTGCGTCTGGAAGGAGATATCTGAGGTCACTGCGCATGTCTTCGTTACCAGCACACAGAAAATAATGTCACGGAACTGCGCATTCTCCCACACCACCGACTCTAGAAAAGCTAAGCTAAGGAGAGGGAGGGGGGGGAATTCAATGGCGCTTACTCCCCCCCCCAACCGTCCCGGTCAGCCTTGGGACAAGGGGGGGGGGGGGGGGGGGCCCCGCCGTTGTGCCAATTGGGGGATTCCAC
>CAXITT010000111.1:1496620-1507177 GCA_964033795.1 Lymnaea stagnalis | reverse complement strand
GTCATAGGCGGACCTAAACAGATGAGTTTTAAGGGACTTTTTGAAAATGGACGAGGTTTCACTATGACGTATATGGAAGGGGAGCTGGTTCCAGAACGTGGGCCCATGGAAGCAGAAGGAGCGTTCACCGATGGTCTTAGTTTTAGTTCTTGGGATTGAGAGGGTTCTACTGTCATTGGATTCATGAATTCAAACGCCTACAGTTTCCGATGCGACACGCGTCTACAATGACTATCTACAAAGCAAAGGGACAATCGCTACAAGTTTGCGGACTAAATTTGGAAAACCCATGCTTCGCCCATGGACAGATGTATGTGGCCTGCTCTCGCGTCCGAAAATCTTCTGATTTATTCGTGTATATACCAGATGGAAAAACAAGAAAAGCTTTGAGTATTTAAAAGCTCTTGAAGAAACATAACATGCAAACACTTTCTTTCCTTGAGTGGCATTGCAACGCATGCCGGGTACTCGCTAGTATATATATATATATAAGAATGAGTTATAGCCTACTGACATAACGCTAAAAACCCGAATATATTTTGAGACGTTCGAATTCTCAAAACCAAGCATAGTTATTTTCTATTATTTTACGGAAATCGAATAAATTTACATGTGCAAAAAAATATTTTATTTCCACTTATATTTTAGAAAAAGTTTAAGTATTATTATTATAAATTACAAATATATTAAAAGTAACGAATAAGGAATTATTTTAAGCATTTTAACCGAATGTAAAAGTTATGACAAAAATTATTAATCAAAATGTTATGATCTAAGAATTGCAGCTTAATCACATTTATCGGGAAAACCCAAACATCTGTTATTCTTAGTGTGTATTCTAGTGCGTTGTTAATATTGCGAAACAAAAATAAACATATTTTGATTTGAATAATTATGTTAATGACGTCATAGCGTGATTGCCTATTTTAGCAAAAGCTGTACGTTGTTTTTTTTTTTAAATTTTATAACTGTAAACGACAAAACTGATAATTAATTTTCCCTCTCTTAAAAGTAAAATGATTGCAAATAATACATCGCTTTTTAAATTGCTAAAATTTTATAAAATTAAATACAACTTAAACTTTGTATTTTTAACATTTAATAAGTTTTTAATTTGATTCTTTCCAAAAATATACTTTTATAAAATTTAAAATATAAATGAAAGGACTGCTTTCAAGCTTATTTCAAGCTTCCACATACCTCGTTTCGCTATTTCATTATCAAATTGAAACAGTCGTGAAAAACGTACCCTTTAAACATACGTCCAACACGCGAATGCCCTTTAAGTCAATCAGTGCAGCGAAACTACATAAACTAAGCCTGGGAAATGCAAAAAAAAAATGTTTTTGCGTAGGTGAGGGAGGGGGGGGGGTTCAACTCCCGTTGATGATTTTATTAATTTCGTTAAAACTCGTTTTTTGTGTGTGTGGGGGGGGGGATGGGGGGGGGGGGGGAGAGTAATACGATAGTTTCATGAGCCCAAGGCAGAACACGATATGACTCAGAAGGAATTTGCCAAATAACCTTCTTAGGTACATATATATATATATATATATGGGGGTTAGGAAATAGGGTGGGCACAATTTTTCGTGGATGGTAATTTCTTTCAGCCCAATGATGTTACACTTGGGTAAGATAGGTGCTGTCTTCTCATTTTACCAATTAAGAACATCAATGACTTTAACACAATGTACATTTACACAATTCTACCCTTGAATATCAAAACCCATTCATTTTACACAAGCGAAAATGAAATTTTCAAAATAGCAGTGGGTAAATAGTTTCTTAGAAGATAGATAGATAGATAGATAGATAGATAGATAGATAGATAGATAGATAGATAGATAGATAGATAGATAGATAGATAGATAGATAGATAGATAGATAGATAGATAGATAGATAGATAGATAGATAGAACTCTTCCTTGAAAACTTGCGCATATGGTATCTTTTATTCTGTAAACTTTATCTAGGCATATTGAAAATTTATGTATGTATTTATGTATGTATGTCCCGTATGCGTTCCTACACAATTCATCCGATCGCGATAAAACGTTTGTGAGTTGTACACACGCTCGCAAATGTTTCTGAATTATTACAAACATTTTACAATATTCCATTTATGGCCCGGGGCTCTAAATTCTTCTTTTTGTTTTTTTCTTTTATGAGCTAAATATAATTTCCGTATGCGTTCCTATACCATTCATCCGATTGCAATAAAACTTGGTAAGTTGTTGTGGGAACGCCCGCAAAGGTTTCAGAAATAGGTTATCGTTTTGAAATATTCCTTTTCGGGCCGGGGCATAAATTTAGCTTTTCTTATATGAGCCATATAAATATAATTTCAAGCAGAGCTATTGCATGGGTGGATGGAATTTAAGCTTATACAAACTGCGACATTTCAGTTTGTATGTGACATAATAAGTATTGTTCTGAATTAGCACAACCATTTTACAATTTTGCTTTTGGAGCCGTAGGGAATCAAGGACCTGATGTAGATAATATTGAGAGAATCCTGGCAAAGATAGAGGGACTGTTTTTTTTTTACATTGTTTTAATTATGTGAGCTCTATAAATGTAATTTCAAACAGAGCTACTGCATGGGTGGATCAATCGCTACAAGTGTGTGGAATCAATTGTGAAAACCCTTGCCTTTCACGTATGTTGCCGGCTCACGTGTCGATAAACCTCCTCATTTATTTGTTTATCCACCTGAGAAAATATCTGCTGAGGCGGTACTGAGCAGGACGCTCTTGACCGGCCGCTCACGAAGAACAGCGTCCAGGACCCCGGTCCGACGTTTTCGTAACGGTTAAAGTCAAACCAGGATCAGGGACCCCCCACCGATAAGCGGTGGACGCAAGATAGCCTGGCTTACGCCCCTCCACCCCCCCCCCCGACGCAACCGGAGGGCGGTGTGTACAAATTGGCCCGGTAAAGAAACCGACCAGGCTGGGCAGAAGACGCTACGGACTAGACCTTCCCACCGCCGGGCAAACCCAAACTCCAAACAGTTTCTATCCAAGTATGTAGCTGCCGCAATAAAAATTGTCGGAATCAGCTGCCACAAACCAGCCTTTACCATCCGCGGGACCTGGACTCTCTCCGTTAGCAACCAGCGCAGACAAACCCAATCCAGCTTAATGGGCAAATGAACAAAGGATCAATGGAACGGATTGAGCAATGACTCCCAGGGGCGCCCGCGGGTAACCCGCACGTAGCGCCTCAGCTCCACTTCCTGGACTCCCGCCTGGTCCTGACTTAATTCAAAGAACAAAAGTCTCTTTCTTAGCCGAAGACGAAACCTCATTCCACCTTGTCCCACATCTCCCGTCGTCTACATGGGGTACGGCGAGCAAGCCTTATCGTGCCCCACTCGGATGGCTTCGTCGCCCCTGCACTGTGTTTATCCACCAGACGGAAAAAACAAAACTAAATATTTATGTTTAAAATTACTTCAACAACGTAATTAAAACACCAACATTTTTTCTTCTTCTGTAAGTGGCATTGTAAGGCATGCCGGATTCTCGCTAGTATTTGTATGAAATGTTTTTATCCCTTGCGCATGTCAGAGCAAGCCGTGTTTACAAATCACAACATGACGTCACTTTTTGTCCCTGCGTATTTAGGGTACCATTTCCAACCACCCTTTACGTTTTTTTTTGTGTGAGGCGACGCTGGAAATGTTTGGCCCCTCCCGGGTGGCACTAACCATAGCTACGCCCCTGTATGACACAACTATGCTGCGATCAACTATCAAAGCTTCTTGTTGTCTCCCCACTTCCAACTATCAAAGCTACTCGTTGGCTCCTCACTTTCAACTATCAAAGCTACTCGTTGGCTCAACACTTTCAACTATAAAAGCTACTTGTTGGCTCACCACTTCCAACTATCAAAGCTTCTTGTTGTCTCCCCACTTCCAACTATTAAAGCTACTTGTTGGCTCCCCACTTCCAACTATCAAAGCTACTTGTTGTCTCCCCACTTCCAACTATCAAAGCTACTTGTTGTCTTCCCACTTCCAACTATCAAAGCTACTTGTTGTCTTCCCACTTCCAACTATCAAAGCTACTTGTTGGCGCACCACTTCCAACTATCAAAGCTACTTGTTGGCTCAACACTTCCAACTATCAAAGCTACTTGTTGGCTCACCACTTTCAACTATCAAAGCTACTTGTTGGCTCAACACTTCCAACTATCAAAGCTTCTTGTTGTCTCCCCACTTCCAACTATCAAAGCTACTTGTTGTCTCCCCACTTCCAACTATCAAAACTACTTGTTTGCTCACCACTTCCAACTATCAAAGCTACTTGTTGGCTCACCACTTCCAACTATCAAAACTACTTGTTTGCTCACCACTTCCAACTATCAAAGCTACTTGTTGTCTCCCCACTTCCAACTATCAAAGCTACTTGTTTGCTCACCACTACCAACTATCAAAGCTACTTGTTGGCTCCTCACTTCCAACTATCAAAGCTTCTTGTTGTCTCCCCACTTCCAACTATCAAAGCTACTTGTTGTCTCCCCACTTCCAACTATCAAAGCTACTTGTTGTCTCCCCACTTCCAACTATCAAAGCTACTTGTTGTCTCCCCACTTCCAACTATCAAAGCTACTTGTTTGCTCACCACTTCCAACTATCAAAACTACTGGTTTGCTCACCACTTCCAACTATCAAAACTACTTGTTGTCTCCCCAATTCCAACTATCAAAGCTACTTGTTTGCTCACCACTTCCAACTATCAAAGCTTCTTGTTGTCTCCCCACTTCCAACTATCAAAGCTACTTGTTTGCTCACCACTTCCAACTATCAAAGCTTCTTGTTGTCTCCCCACTTCCAACTATCAAAGCTACTTGTTTGCTCACCACTTCCAACTATCAAAGCTACTTGTTGGCTCCCCACTTCCAACTATCAAAGCTACTTGTTTGCTCACCACTTCCAACAATCAAAGCTACTTGTTTGCTCACCACTTCCAACTATCAAAGCTACTTGTTGGCTCACCACTTCCAACTATCAAAGCTACTTGTTGGCTCACCACTTCCAACTATCAAAGCTTCTTGTTGTCTCCCCACTTCCAACTATCAAAGCTACTTGTTGGCTCACCACTTCCAACTATCAAAGCTACTTGTTGGCTCCCCACTTTCAACTATAAAAGCTACTTGTTGGCTCACCACTTCCAACTATCAAAGCTTCTTGTTGTCTCCCCACTTCCAACTATTAAAGCTACTTGTTGGCTCCCCACTTCCAACTATCAAAGCTACTTGTTGGCTCACCACTTCCAACTATCAAAGCTACTTGTTGGCTCACCACTTCCAACTATCAAAGCTTCTTGTTGTCTTCCCACTTCCAACTATCAAAGCTACTTGTTGGCTCACCACTTCCAACTATCAAAGCTACTTGTTGGCTCACCACTTCCAACTATCAAATCTTCTTGTTGGCTCACCACTTCCAACTATCAAAACTACTTTTTGGCTCACCACTTCCAACTATCAAAGCTACTTGTTGGCTCCCCACTTCCAACTATCAAAGCTACTTGTTGGCTCACCACTTCCAACTATCAAAGCTACTTGTTGGCTCCTCACTTTCAACTATCAACGCTACTTGTTGGCTCCCCACTTTCAAGCCAATTTCCATTATCAAAGAATTAAAAAAAAAAACAAAAAAAAAACCCAGTCGAAATACGATTGAACCAAAGCACCCCCCCCCTCTTTCCCCGTTTTTTTTTCGTAACCTCAGATAATGTCTTTTCATGATAGCGCAGTTCATGTCCATCAAGCATTTCCTTAGGCCAACATTACGGAGCATTGGAGAAAATTTCTGACAAAAGTCAATTTTACTTGATAAATGGATATGTCAAATTGTAGTGAGGACAAGTAATAGAAAAACGGCAAAACAAACCAACATTATTATTAAATCTTTAACCTTTTGAGAGGGATCTATTTCCGCAGAAATTGCTCAAAATACCATTTCCTGGGATGTCATTCAAGATTCGACATCCGATTCAAGTACACTCACAGAAGAGAGGGGGGGGGGTCATGTAAGGTGGTGTTCGGTGTGGGTTGGGGATAAGTTTGTGGTAACAGTGGTAGAGCTGAAGATATTAGCAAACAATTTAAAAAAAAGACTTGCTTTTTCTTCTAGGGAAATTTTTCTCTCGCAAGAATTTAGCTTAAGAATTAAATAAATGATAGATTTTAGAACAAACGTCCTTACTGGTTAGGAAGACCTTTTGAATGACCTATTTTGATTTAGTTTAATATTAATCATCCCCCCCCGCCCCGACACCATTTTCCCCCCTTTTTTTTTTCTTTCCATCTTTCCTTAACCACCTTACCAGCCAGAAGTGTAACTTAATGACTGACTTACTTCTCATGTTAGGAAGATCTTTTGAATTACCTATTTTGATTTAGTTTAATATTCATCATCCCCCCCCGCCCCGACATCATTTTCCCCCCTTTTTTTTTTCTTTCCATCTTTCCTTAACCACCTTACCAGCCAGAAGTGTAACTTAATGACTGACTTACTTCTCATGTCCCTAACCACCTTACCAGCCAGAAGTGTAACTTAATGACTGACTTACTTCTCATGTCCTTAACCACCTTACCAGCCAGAAGTGTAACTTAATGACTGACTTACTTCTCATGTCCTTAACCACCTTACCAGCCATAAGTGTAACTTAATGACTGACCTACTTCTCATGTCCTTAACCACCTTACCAGCCAGAAGTGTACCTTAATGACTGACTTACTTCTCATGTCCTTAACCACCTTACCAGCCATAAGTGTAACTTAATGACTGACCTACTTCTCATGTCCTTAACCACCTTACCAGCCAGAAGTGTACCTTAATGACTGACCTACTTCTCATGTCCTTAACCACCTTACCAGCCAGAAGTGTAACTTAATGACTGACCTACTTCTCATGTCCTTAACCACCTTACCAGCCAGAAGTGTAACTTAATGACTGACCTACTTCTCATGTCCTTAACCACCTTACCAGCCAGAAGTGTAACTTAATGACTGACCTACTTCTCATGTCCTTAACCACCTTACCAGCCAGAAGTTTAACTTAATGACTGACCCACTTCTCATGTCCTTAACCACCTTACAAGCCAGAAGTTTAACTTAATGACTGACCTACTTCTCATGTCCTTAACCACCTTACCAGCCAGAAGTTTAACTTAATGACTGACCTACTTCTCATGTCCTTAACCACCTTACCAGACAGAAGTTTAATTTAATGACTGACCTAATTCTCATGTCCTTAACCACCTTATCAGCCAGAAGTTTAACCTAATGACTGACCTACTTCTTATGCCTTTAGTAGTAGGATGGATTTGGTTCTTGTCGAGTTCCACTAGACCAGGGGTCGCAAACTCGCGGCCCGCGGGCCATTTGCGGCCCGCAAGACGATAATTTGCGGCCCACTACCTGACAAAAAAGTATAGTATTAATGCGGCCGGCGCGTTGTCCACTTTCTCTCATATCTATAATGTGACCCTTCGTGACGGGTTAAGTCGAATCTCACCGACTAGTCTTATTATGAAATTTATTAAGTTTAAATAAATACCTATAGGTTTTGATGTTGAGTATAAACCGTTTGAAAATTGGACTAAAAGGTTTTATTTAAAAGCATTTTATGAGAAAAACATGGCCAAATGGCGGTTTTGAGAAAACACGCTTCGAATAAAGTATTGTAACACAGCTACTCTGACATGGCGTGGGAGCTTATTTCTTATGCTGTGGGTTATGTCAGTAGTATGGTTATATTTCAGGATGCCGACTAAGGCTTCTTCATTCTTCCACTTATTATCCGGGCACGCAAATAAGAATACTGAATCCTGGTTAAACTTACAGTACTTTATTGAACACACTTTATATTGATAATATTAATAAATAATCCTTGCATGAATGTAATTTCACATATATATCTATAGTATTCCATCATTAAGAAAGACACGTCCTCACACTACTGTCAACTCAGCTCAACTGTCTAATCACACAGCTCTCACGCTACTGTTCTCTACTGCTCTGCGCTCAGCTCTCACTATCTCAGTCAACTCATACTTCATTACCAGCAAAGCGTGGAAAACAACCGCTCTGACAAAAACATAATTTTACTCTCCAAAATAATAAATAATCCTTGCATGAATGTAATTTCACATATATATCTATAGTATTCCATCATTAAGAAAGACACGTCCTCACACTACTGTCAACTCAGCTCAACTGTCTAATCACACAGCTCTCACGCTACTGTTCTCTACTGCTCTGCGCTCCGCTCTCACTATCTCAGTCAACTCATACCTTATTACCAGCCAAGCGTGGAAAACAACCGCTCTGACAAAAACATAATTTTACTCTCCAAAAACGTGGAGCTCACATTGTCCTCTCAAAATACATGGTCAACACAATTCACTGTTCACTCATGCTACCTCTCTGTTTTCATGTGAAAACATAGTCCGTTACAAGTATATACATATATCAAAAGTTTTAAAAGTCAGTGGGTAATGCACAACCATAACTGTGTAAATCGTGGCAATCTAACACAGTATCAAACAATCCCTATTCAAATTGACGAGAGTGTGTAACAGTGACGAGTGACAGAAATTCCGAGCCTGTCGGCTTCGTCTCGTGAAACATGATTTGGGAGTGTTACCGAGTGGAGGGAAAATATATTTTAGCAAAAAGTGCACAAAAATATTGGTGTCACTCGACCTCAGTGTCACCCGACCCCAGTGTCACCCGACCTCAGTGTCACCCGACCCCCAGTGTCACCCGACCTCAGTCATGTCTTTCTCAAAACCTGCAGTGAAGAGAAAGGTGGGCGATGAGCGCAGACAATTTCAGGAGAAGTGGGAGACGGACTTTTGCTTTGTTGAGCACAGGGGCATTCCGAAGTGCACCGAGAAAGTTACGGTGCACAAGGAGTACAACATCAGACGTCATTATTTAACCAGACATGCTGAGGAGTTTTCAAAATACCATGGGGATGAGAGAGAGAGAGGCCCGAGTTGCTAAACTTAAATCATGTCTACTGAGGTAGCATGATTTTTTCAATAAAAGCAAACAAAGAAAGGGACGCAGCATTTGAATCTAATTACGTGGTGAGTGAGATGACTGCTAAGGCAAGAAAGTCAGTCAAAGAAGGCAAGTTCATCAAACATTGCCCGTTACAAGCTGAAGGTTTAGTCTGCCCGGAAATTAAGGGTCGGTTTAGCGACATCAGCCTTTCAGCCTTTCCGCCAACACAGTGGAAGAGCGCATTTCTGAGCTCTCAGGTGAAATTTATGATCAACTGTGCGAGAAAGGTAAACATTTTCCATGCACACTCAGTCGTTCTTGATGACAGCTTAGATGGCACTGACACAGCACAGTTGGCAATATATGTCCGTTATGATGATGACAATTAATTTTGAAGTGATCGAGGAATTGTTCAAAGTGATTCCAACGCATAACCAGACCACTGCTCAGGAGATATTCCGCCAGCTGTGTGATGCCAGCTGTGTGATGCCAGCTGTGTGATGCCAGCTGTGTGATGCCAGCTGTGTGATGCCAGCTGTGTGATGCCAGCTGTGTGACGCCAGCTGTGTGACGCCAGCTGTGTGACGCCATCTCTTTTTTCCCAAATGTAATACCATAGGAGTTAACTATGTTGTCATCCACGTAAAAATGTACACATCTTATTTCCTTCCACCGACATGTATTTACCCAAGAAAATTAATTATTTATCAAAATAATTCCTTTATTTTGAGAAGTATCTTGTGCTGCCTTGGGCAAAATGAACATACCCATAGTTGTAAAAAGAGTGTGTAACAACTCTTTTTCATAAATGTAATACCATCGGATTTAAATACATTGTCATCCACGTGAAAATGTCCACATCCTATTTCCTACATCCGAAATGTATGTACCCAAGAAGGTTAATTATTTATCAAATTCATTCCTTTATTTTCAGACGTCTCTTGTGCTGTCTGGGACAAAGTAACCACCCCCCTCCCCCCACCCAGATTTAAATAAATTTAGAAAAATCTTCTACCGGATTGTTTGATTTGATTGATATTTATATCGCACTGGTATCCATGTCACTTTATCTTGCTCACTGCTCACTGCGCACTGGTATCCATGTCACTTCAGCTTGCTCACTGCTCACTGCGCACTGGTATCCATGCCACTTCAGCTTGCTCACTGCTCACTGCGCACTGGTATCCATGTCACTTTATCTTGCTCACTGCTCACTGCGCACTGGTATCCATGCCACTTCAGCTTGCTCATTGCTCACTGCGCACTGGTATCCATGTCACTTTATCTTGCTCACTGCTCACTGCGCACTGGTATCCATGTCACTTCAGCTTGCTCACTGCTCACTGCGCACTGGTATCCATGTCACTTTAGCTTGCTCACTGCTCACTGCGCACTGGTATCCATGCCACTTTAGCTTGCTCACTGCTCACTGCGCACTGGTATCCATGCCACTTTAGCTTGCTCACTGCTCACTGCGCACTGGTATCCATGCCACTTTAGCTTGCTCACTGCTCACTGCGCACTGGTATCCAT
>CAXITT010000111.1:1480554-1495351 GCA_964033795.1 Lymnaea stagnalis | reverse complement strand
CGCTCTGGTATCCATGCCACTTTAGCATGCTCACTGCGCTCTGGTATCCATGCCACTTTAGCATGCTCACTGCGCTCTGGTATCCATGCCACTTTAGCATGCTCACTGCGCTCTGGTATCCATGCCACCTTAGCATGCTCACTGCGCTCTGGTATCCATGCCACTTTAGCATGCTCACTGCGCTCTGGTATCCATGCCACTTTAGCATGCTCACTGCGCGCTGGTATCCATGTCACTTTAGCTTGCTCACTGCACTCTGGTCCTCCAAAATCTATGGAAATAAAAAAAGTTTTAAATTGTTTCTTAAATGATTTTTTTATCATTTACAATTCACCTTAAAGATTGAGGCAAACTGTTCCATAATTTTGGCTATCGCTTCAAAAGAGCGCACTCCATAAGACTTTTTTCTGTGTTCATCCACTCTAGGAACACTCAGTAAGGACTGTGTTGAAGACTGTGGGCTCTTCAAAGGTTCACGTTTATCAATCAGTTCTTTGAGATATTCCATGCTGAGCCATCTATGCAGCTGTGTGCCAGGGACAGAATTTTGTAGTTAATGTAGTCACTTCCATACCCAAACTAAAATAATTTGCACTTCATATGGTTTGTTCTTTTGACTTAAACCGCATTTTCTTATTAGAGTTATATTTAAAGGTTAGTTTTTATTACGTTATAACCAGACATGTATATAAATAAATGTATATTTTTGGAATAAAAAAAGGAAAAACTTTTTAATGTTAACATAGACAGCAGAAATATGACCACTGAAATGAACTACTGGACACATCTTCATGACCACTGAGATGAACTACTGGACACCATCTTCATGATCACTGAGATGAACTACTGGACACCATCTTCATGACCACTGAGATGAACTACTGGACACCATCTTCATGACCACTGAGATGAACTACTGGGCCCGATCTTCATGACCACTGAGATGAACTACTGGACACATCTTCATGACCACTGAGATGAACTACTCGACACATCTTCATGACTACTGATTAATTAGACACAAACAATTTGTGTCAATATAACAATATATTTTAAGTTTAAATGATAGTTTTATATAATAATAAAAAAGTTTATTTGAAAAACACGCTTCATCCCCAAAAGCTCGAAGCTCGGTACAAAGTCAAACATATTAAAAAGAGAAATAAAACAATCTTAAATTTACCACATTTAAAAAACAGACGCAACAATATAAAACTACATACGAGCATACCAAGTCAAAGTCTTTCATCCCATTTCAACCATAAGCAACTCAAGCCAATATACATTAACTGGAAAAGATGGTAGATAGCATCACCCCAGAAGGTGTTTGCGAAATATATGTGTTTTTGAATCGGTTTTAAAGGACTCCAATGTCTGGCTGTTTCTGAGAGCGACTGGAATGGCGTTCCAAATTGTTGGGCCGGCCAATGCAAAAGTGCGCTTTCCGTAAGTTTCAAAGCGAGCACACGGTATCGATATTTTGCCACTATCAGATGAGCAGAGCTCTCTAGTGGGTACATAAGGCGTCATGAGTGCTTTGAGATAAGATGGCGCCATGTCATGTAAGCAGCGGTAGCACAAAGTTGCAATTTTGAATTCTATACGAGCGCGGACCGGCAGCCAGTCAACTCTCTCAGAGGTGTTTCAGCATGGTTGAATTTGCGTTTGCGAAGAAAAATTGAGACCCACCATGAGAGCATTGCAATAGTCCATGCGTGATAACACAAATGCAGACATCGGCCTCTTTGATACATCTAACGTTAAGAAAGGTCTGATATGACTAATCCTGCGCAGCTCTATAAAAATCGCCTTGCAAAGCATGTTAATGTGTTTTTCCATAGTTAGTGTTCTGTCTAAAAAGACACCCATGTCTCGCACTGTTTGAGCAAACTCAATCTGCATACGTGAGAGATTAAGTGATGTTGTGTTTAATACACAGATAAATGTTTGGCGCATGGCTTCATCAGTATAACAACAAATTAAATTTACATAATATCATCATCATCATCATGTCCCTTAGTCCTTGGACCGTTGGGACGCCACAGACAGCATGTGAACTATCCTCCTCCATTCGTCTCTGTCTTCTGCACTACGCACAGCATCGCCCAGTGTAAGAACTGTCCACTCTTTGATGTTATCCTCCCATCTTTTTCTTTGTCTTCCTCTTCTTCTACCTCCTCTTGTGGTGCCCTGCAATATTTCTTTGTCAAGCCCTTGTTTCCTTGTTACGTGGCCGTACCATTGTAGTTTGCGTTTTTTCACAGTCACCAGTAGGTCATCGTACTCCCCATTTGCCTGATGAACCCTACCTTTCACTGTATCATTGGAGATATGGTCCCTATAGCAGATGCCGAAAATGCTTCTGAAGCATCTCATCTCCATCGCCTTTATTTTCCTTTCAAGATCGGCTGTTAATGTCCAGGAATCACAGGAATACAGGAAAATGGAGAGGACTAATGAGCGCATCAGCCTGATTTTGGTGCTGGGGGCTATATTTTTTTCATTCCATATTTTCTTGAGCCTCTTTAGTGCTGTTGTAGTCTGGGCAATCCTGAACATCAGTTCGGGCTTGGAGCCTTCTTCAGAGACTATTGCTCCTAGGCATTTGAAGCGGCATGCAGTCTCTAGTCTTTCTTCTCCGACCTTAATTACATAAGATATATATATATATATATATATTTATATATATATATATGTTATTCGGGTGCTGGGTGGCTGAATGGTCTGAGCAAAATCTCAAGTTGGTGGCCTGGAGTTCAATTCCAGCTAGAGCCCAGTCAAGCAATAACACCACCAGCACCCCGGGTAGATGAGACTCGTCAACCTTGGATGGCAACTCATCTAAGAGAAGGAAACTCTGAAATCAAACCCGGAGATTGAGTCCCGAAAGGCGGATAACATTGATACAATGAAACATTCCGGCAACTCCTGCGACGTCACTGGTGCCAAGCTGTATCATCCAATGATGTTCCCTTGGGTTACCCAGCGGCGTGGAGAGAGGCGATTTGCTGTTGGGAACCAGCTTATAATCCTTCAAGTATAATCCCAGGCCATGTGGATTTCGTCCTCCGAAGCCCACTCCATCGTCACATTGTGACGGACGGATGCCAACTTATATATATATATATATATATATATAAATATATACATATATCCTACCTAAACAAAGTGAACAAATAGGATTGGGCACAAACACAAGACAAAAACTATTGAGATGAACTACTGTACACCATCTTTATGACCATTGCGATGAACATTTAAACACCATCTTCAAAACTACTGAGATAGACCATTGGACACCATCTTCAAAACTACTGAGATAAACATTCAGACACCATCTTCATCACCTGAGATGGACTACTGTACACGATCTTTATGCCGAATGCGATACAAATTTAGACACCATCTTCATAACTATTGAGATAAACATTTAGACACAATCTTCATAACTATTGAGATAAACATTTAGACACCATCTTTATAACTACTAAGATAAACATTTAGACACCATCTTCATAACTACTGAGATGAACCTTTAGATACCATCTTTACGACAAAGAGATGAACTATTGGACATTATCTCCTAGTTGTCCCAAAACAGAAACAGGCTCTAATGTTCAAACCCTACACCTTTCAACCACTCAAATGTCCTTCACCTTTAAACCACTCAAATGTCGTTCACCTTCAAACCACTCACATGCCCTTCACCTTTCAACCGATCAGATGTACTTAAGCTTTAAACCACTCATATGTCCTTCACGTTTCAACCACTCACATGTCCTTCAACTTTCAACTGTTCACCTAAAACCCCCAGACTACAACTCAAACTACCAAAGTCACCAATAAACTTAAGCTCACCCAGTGAACTCGGTGATTCTCAAATCTTGAAATCAGCCCGAAACTTTACTTATCAGCCTGAAGTCCTACCTATCAACCTAAAGTCCTACCTATCAGCCTTAAGTCCTACATATCAGCCTCAAGTCCTAGCTATCAGCCTAAAGGCCTACATATAAGAATAAAGTCCTACCATTCAGCCTGATGTTTTCGCAATCAGCCTGTTCTACACATCAGCATAAAGTCCTATCATCGGCGTTAAGTCCTACTTATCAGCATAAAGTCCTACATATCAGTCTGAAGTTCTTCCTATTAGCCTGTTAACCATATCAGCCTAAAGTCCTACCTATCAGCGTAAAGTCCTACCTATCAATATAAAGTCCTACCTAACAACATCAACTAAAAGTCCTACCTATCAGCTTAAAGTCCTACATATCAGGCTAAAGTTTTACATATCAGCCGAAAGTCCTACCTCTCAGCCAAGAGTCTTACATATCAGCCAAGAGTCTTATATATCAGCCTAAAGTCTTGCACATCAGCCTAAAGTCTTACACATCAGCCTAAAGTCTTAAACATCAGCCTAAAGTCTTACATATAAGCCTAAAGTCTTACACATAAGCCTAAAGTCTTACACATCAGACTAAAGTCCTACATATCAGGCTAAATTTTTACATATCAGCCTAAAGTCCTACCTCTCAGCCAAGAGTCTTACATATCAGCCAAGAGTCTTACATATCAGCCTAACGTCTTGCACATCAGCCTAAAGTCTTACACATCAGCCTAAAGTCTTACACATCTGCCTAAAGTCTTACATATCAGCCTAAAGTCTTACACATCAGACTAAAGTCTTACACATCAGCCTAAAGTCTTACATATCAGCCTAAAGTCTTACACATCAGCCTAAAGTCTTACGCATCAGCCTAACGTCTTACATATCAGCCTAAAGTCTTACGCATCAGAATAAAGTCTTGCACATCAGCCTAAAGTCTTACATATCAGCATAAAGTCTTACACATCAGACTAAAGTCTTACACATCAGCCTAAGGTCCTACATATCAGCCTAAAGTCTTACGCATCAGCCTAACGTCTTACATATCAGCATAAAATCTTACATATCAACCTAAGGTCTTACATATCATCCTAAAGTCTTACGCATCAGTCTAAAGTCTTGCACATCAGCCTAAAGTCTTACACGTCAGCCTAAAGTCTTACATATCAGCCTAAAGTCTTACACATCAGCCTAAAGTCTTACACATCAGTCTAAAGTCTTACATATCAGCCTAAAGTCTTAAACATCAGCATAAAGTCCTACATATAAGCCTAAAGTCTTACACATCAGCCTAAAGTCCTACATATCAGCCTAAAGTCTTACACATCAGCCTAAAGTCCTACATATCAGCTTAAAGTCTTACACATAAGCCTAAAGTCCTACATATCAGCCTAAAGTCTTTCATATCAGCCCAAAGTCTTAAAAATCAGCCTAAAGTCTTACATATCAGCCCAAAGTCTTACATATCAGCCTAAAGTCTTACATATCAGCCCAAAGTCTTACACATCAGCCTAAAGTCTTACATATCAGCCTAAAGTCCTGCCTATCAGCGAAAAGTTTTATTAGCTGTGCAATCTTACCTACTTCCCGATACCTCACTACATGAGTATTTACTAAACTGGATCTGGCTTGGGTCGCAGAATACGAGTCCGGATATCTGAACGACCGGAAACCAGATCTTCCAAGTTCTTCCGTATAGTGTACAAACGTTTACACTGACCAACTTCCATGCGGAAACTCTTATTGTTTGGTCTTTTTGTCTTTGTCGAAATGTAACTCTTGATGTCCCTGTGGTGATGCACTCCTCTAATCCAGACGCTCAACCATGGGACATCTTAGTACCACACATACCAGTGTAACAGACAACAAACACTGGATATATCGTTATGGGTTCAATGGATAATTGTAATATGCCTCGTAAGCCTGACAAATCAGTGCACCTCACAATACAACTTGTAAACTTATCAACGTTCAACTTCACTATATGTCTAGATGAATCCTCACACAGAAAGCTATGCATTGAACCTCTCACAACAAGCTATGTCTTGAACAGCACACAACGGCCATCTCTGTCCATCCATAACAACCACTAAAACTAACACGTCATTTCCCATTTACACAATTACGTCACAACACTCTCCCACCCCACGATACAGCTACACATAAAATCTCTAACTAAACATCTTTTCCCTATCAAACATGACAACAATGTTCTACACATAACAACAGTGATTCTCATACCCTTGACAGTCTTCTTAAATGTAATTACAAACTTTATACAATTGTATTTTATATTTTTATGCTTAAAAAATTTGAAACATACTTGAATGCCTTTTTTATTGACCTTTGACCGAACATTACTGTTTGTTGGGGTTGGGGGGTTGGGGGGTGGGGGGTGGGGGATTTATTCGATGTTCGTTCCAGGAAAGTTGCGCACCGAAAAACTATTTAAAACATTTTTGGAATTTATGGCAAATGTTGAACATGGCCAGCATTCAAACTAAAGAAATTAAAACGAACTGGTCCTAGGGCCACAATAGGTACAGACGAAGACCGCATTGCCGGTGTTAGGAGGGCAACACACAAAAAAGGGAGATTCATAGCAGGAGCTAAATCATTCCTCGTGTTTACCTTCCACTGCCGTGTTCAAGGGTTACCTGTCAAAGTTCTTTGATCTCGACCTGTTTGAAGTAATCTGCTCTAAAAATCAGCCACGGCATTTTTTCCACTGAGGCAAATGTTTATCAAACCTGTAGCAGATTCTGGGAACTCAGATAATGAAGAGAACATTGAACAGTGACCATGGGCGCCGCAGAAAACTTTCTAGGGGGGGGGGCAAAAAAATCGATTAAATTTCCAGGGGGGGGGATTTTTAGTAATGTTTTAATGTAGTTTTAATTTACTGTAGCGTATTTGTATGGTGAACGAACGGACAGGACATCAGCTTAGTTACTTTCTCTTTATTTTTTCTTTACTTTAATACATTTTTTGTCTATTTTTGTCTAATTTTTTTATCAAAACAATCCAGGGGGGGGGCAAGTGCCCCCCACCCCCGCGGGCGCCCATGATAGTGACCTGCTATTTTTAAGGTCAGTAGTGATCAATGTACGTCAATTTTGTAGGCCAGATGTTCAACTGTTGGGATATAGTAATCCATGTGGGTCATTTAGGTTGAACAGGGTTTGAAAGGCTTGGAGGTCCTATAGTGAGTGGTTTGAAAGGCTTGGAGGTCTTATAGTGAGTGGTTTGAAAGGCTTGAAGGTCCTATAGTGAGTGGTTTGAAAGGCTTGGAGGTCTTATAGTGAGTGGTTTGAAAGGCTTGGAGGTCTTATAGTGAGTGGTTTGAAAGGCTTGGAGGTCCTATAGTGAGTGTTTTGAAAGGCTTGGAGGTCCTATAGTGAGTGGTTTGAAAGGCTTGGAGGTCTTATAGTGAGTGGTTTGAAAGGCTTGGAGGTCTTATAGTGAGTGGTTTTAAAGGCTTGGAGGTCTGTTGAGACCCGCTGGTCCTCACCTTTGTGAGACCCGCTGGCTCCACTCTCTCCATCGCTTCCCCACGCGTTCATCGCTACCCCACGCGATATGACACAATTAGGCTGGGCCTTAAAATAATAAAAGTAGACTCAAATAACAATGGAAAGTAACTTATTCACTTTGGCCATGACCCAGTTTAAGCAATACACTCATTCTTGTCGAGCGTCCCAACTCTGAGTTGTCACTCTGATGACCGACGCGTAACGGAATCCGAAGCCACGCTTGTGAGTCATTTAAACACGACTCTGGGATGCCACGCTTAAATGCGGGACAAGCACGCCAAACTTAGAGTATATATTGAAAGCCCAAATCATGTATCGGCCTCTCTTACCTGAATTATGTCAGAAGAGCCTGGCTGGCATAATTAGCTGATAAAGTGTGTTTATCCGATTGTGTCGGGTTAGTATTGTTCTATTTCATATTCATATGTACTGGTATGTAGAGTCGTAGATGTAATGTTATTAAGAAAATGGTAGGACCATAGTTACTATTGTTAATGTTTGAATATGATAACTATTAATAATTTATAATGTGATGTGATTTGTAATTCTTAGCTATGTCTTATGCATTGTATTTATTATTCTCATTTCTAGCCAGTTAAGTTAAGTAAAAGTTTAGTAAAGTTAAGTAAAGTAAAGTAAAGTTAAGTAAAGTATAGTTACGTAAAGTGAAGTAAACTGAAGTTACGTAAAGTGAAGTAAACTGAAGTAAAGTAAAGTGAAGAAATTACATGAAATAAGTTACAGTATGTAACATTTGGCCAGTAAAGAATATTTGACCAGAAAGTATTTGTAAAGTAAATATTTGGTCAGAGGTGTTCTAGTTCAATAAATAATATCTGGAACTAAAGCTAGTACAGTTCAGTAAAGGAGTCGCAGTTATTAGCAGGAGATAAGCCAAAGGAATCAACAAGACGGTAGCATATACTGTGTGTGTGTTACCCACAGTAAAGTTCAAAGTCGGCACCTACCTCCTCGCAGTGCCAGTGACCGGAGACACTTACGCAGTCAAGCCGCCCAACCCCGCAGTACGTTGTGACCCGAGCAGAGGGCCGCTGTGGTGTGTGTGTGTGGGGACTTGCTTATTCGACCAGATCGCCATTGAGAGCCTACTATACAATAATATTGGGCAGTATCTTGTTATCCTGTTTATGTGTATAGTATATGTAATTTGTATGCTGATAGTTCTGTTTTCTTATAATTAAATATTTATTTGTGGGCTGAACCACTCTTGTGTTATTAGTATAGTTTAAGTATTAATAGACTTGCAAGTGAGAGCTAGTGAGAGTTTTCCTTGAATGATAGAGTGAGTGTGAAGTAGGATTAGTGTAGAATACTTCATCAGGAAATTAATCGTACCCTAGACATAACCATACTAGCAGTACTAATCTAACGTAGAGGAAAGGGACCTTTGTTTGTTAATACAAACATTAAACATTTAAAACCAAAACTTTTAATAATTGGGTCAGTACATTAATTAATTACAACACATCATAGTTTTGTAACACAAAGTTTTGTAACAAGGTCCTATAGTTAGTGGCTTGAACGGCTTGGCGGTTCCTATAGTTAGTGGTTTGAAAGGCTTGGAGATCCTATAGTTTTTGGCTTGTAAGGCTTGGAGGTCCTATAGTTAGTGGCTTAAAAGGCTTGTAGGTCCTATAGCGAGTGGCTTGAAAGGCTTGGAGGTCCTATAGTGAGTGGTTTGAAAGGCTTGGAGGTCCTATAGTGAGTGGCTTGAATGTTTGGGGGGAGTGGGCTTTGGCTCTACGGCTCGCTGAATTTTTATTCTTGTGTTCATATTTAGTAATGGAATCTTTCAGAGTAGCGTCCCTTGGTCTGAAGCAATGAAATGACGAGGCGCTCTACTTCCACATTTTGGGCTTTTGATCGATGTGCACCTACCCTGGCTCTGCCACTGTATATGCTTGAACAGTTTTTTTCTGGCTTATTTTGTGGACCCACATTGTTCCAACTTCTTTTTGGCTTTTCTAAAAATAGCTCTCCCACCCTCACACATTAAGATCTTATTAAGTAAAAGTGTATCGGTTTTCCAAGAATCCAGTCAATGACTTGATTGATTTATTGAAGAAGATCTAACATCTGTGTGCTGACTCCAGGGACCAAGGATCTCATCCCAACCTACACGAAAACTCCATTTTCCCCCAGATATATTTTTTAGGGTAGGAGACAGCAGGAGAAGGGGATGGTCAGTAGGGTCAATAAGTGCTATTTAATCTATATAAAAATATGTACGCACAAACGCTGACATACCCTCACATATATTTGACATATAAATGTTATTAACCAACAATACCAAGAAAAAAGGATATGATATATGGCAAGATAATTTCATTGACTAATGCTGTCACTCAATGGCGTCACCTAATAGTACTGTCTTGGGCGTCAATACCTAATAGTACTGTAATGGGCGTCAATACCTAATGGTATGTCATGGGCGTCAATACCTAATGGTACTGTCATGGGCGTTAATACCTAATGGTACTGTCATGGGTATCAATAACTAATGGAACTGTCATGGGCGTCAATACCTAATGGTAATGTCAAGGGCGTCAATACCAAATGGTATGTCATGGGCGTCAATACCTAATGGTATGTCATGGGCGTCAATACCTAATGGTACTGTCATGGGTGTCAATACCTAATGGTACTGCCATGGGCGTCAATACTTAATGGTACTGTAATGGGTGTCAATACCTAATGGTACTGTAATGGGTGTCAATACCTAATGGTATGTCATGGACGTCTATACCTAATGGTATGTCATGGGCGTCAATACCTAATGGTATGTCATGGGCGTCAATACCTAATGGAATGTCATGGGTGTCAATATCTAATGATATGTCATGGGTGTCAATACCTAATGGTATGTCATGGGCGTCAATACCTAATGGTATGTCATGGGCGTCAATACCTATTGGTATGTCATGGGCGTCAATACCTAATGATACTGTCATGGGTGTCAATACCTAATGGTACTGTAATGGGTGTCAATACCTAATTGTACTGTCATGGGTGTCAATACCTAATGGTACTGTAATGGGTGTCAATACCTAATGGTACTGTCATGGGCGTCAATACCTAATGGTATGTCATGGGCGTCAATAGCTAATGGTATGTCATGGGCGTCAATACTAATGGTATGTCATTTGCGTCAATACCTAATGGTACTGTCATGGGTGTCAATACCTAATGGTACTTTCATGGGCGTCAATACCTAATGGTACTGTCATGGGTGTCAATACCTAATGGTACTGTCATGGGCGTCAATACCTAATGGTACTGTAATGGGTGTCAATACCTAATGGTACTGTCATGGGTGTCAATACCTAATGGTACTGTCATGGGCGTCAATACCTAATGGTACTGTAATGGGTGTCAATACCTAATGGTACTGTCATGGGTGTCAATACCTAATGGTACTGTCATGGGCGTCAATACCTAATGGTACTGTAATGGGTGTCAATACCTAATGGTACTGTCATGGGTGTCAATACCTAATGGTACTGTCATGGGCGTCAATACCTAATGGTACTGTAATGGGTGTCAATACCTAATGGTACTGTCATGGGTGTCAATACCTAATGGTACTGTCATGGGCGTCAATACCTAATGGTACTGTAATGGGTGTCAATACCTAATGGTACTGTCATGGGTGTCAATACCTAATGGTACTGTCATGGGCGTCAATACCTAATGGTACTGTAATGGGTGTCAATACCTAATGGTACTGTCATGGGTGTCAATACCTAATGGTACTGTCATGGGCGTCAATACCTAATGGTACTGTAATGGGTGTCAATACCTAATGGTACTGTCATGGGTGTCAATACCTAATGGTACTGTCATGGGCGTCAATACCTAATGGTACTGTAATGGGTGTCAATACCTAATGGTACTGTCATGGGTGTCAATACCTAATGGTACTGTCATGGGCGTCAATACCTAATGGTACTGTAATGGGTGTCAATACCTAATGGTACTGTCATGGGTGTCAATACCTAATGGTACTGTCATGGGCGTCAATACCTAATGGTACTGTAATGGGTGTCAATACCTAATGGTACTGTCATGGGTGTCAATACCTAATGGTACTGTCATGGGCGTCAATACCTAATGGTACTGTAATGGGTGTCAATACCTAATGGTACTGTCATGGGTGTCAATACCTAATGGTACTGTCATGGGCGTCAATACCTAATGGTACTGTAATGGGTGTCAATACCTAATGGTACTGTAATGGGCGTCAATACCTAATGGTATGTCATGGGCGTCAATACCTAATGGTATGTCATGGGCGTCAATACTAATGGTATGTCATGTGCGTCAATACCTAATGATACTGTCATGGGTGTCAATACCTAATGGTACTTTCATGGGCGTCAATACCTAATGGTACTGTAATGGGTGTCAATACCTAATGGTACTGTAATGGGTGTCAATACCTAATGGTACTGTAATGGGTGTCAATACTTAATGGTACTGTCATAAGTGTCAATACCTAATGGTACTGTCATGGGCGTCAATACCTAATGATACTGTAATAAGTGTCAATATTTAATGGTACTCTAATGGGTGTCAATACCTAATGGTACTGTCACGGGTGTCAAATCCTAATGGTACTGTCATGGGCGTCAATACTTAATGGTACTGTAATGGTTGTCAATACCTAATGGTACTGACATGGGTGTCAATACGTAATGGTACTGTAATGGGCGTCAATACCTAATGGTACTGTCAAAGGCGTCAATACATAATGGTACTGTAATGGGTGTCAATACCTAATGGTACTGTCATGGGTGTCAATACCTAATGGTACTGTCATGGACGTCAATACCTAATGGTACTGTAAAGGGTGTCAATACCTAATGGTACTGTCATGGGCATCAATACCTAATGGTACTGTAATAGGCGTCAATACCTAATGGTACTGTCAAAGGCGTCAATACATAATGGTACTGTAATGGGTGTCAATACCTAATGGTACTGTCATGGGTGTCAATACCTAATGGTACTGTCATGGACGTCAATACCTAATGGTACTGTAATGGGTGTCAATACCTAATGGTACTGTCATGGGCATCAATACCTAATGGTACTGTAATAGGCGTCAATACCTAATGGTACTGACATGGGCGTCAATACCTAATGGTACTGTAATGGGTGTCAATACTTAATGGTACTGTCATGGGCGTCAATAACTAATGGTACTGTAATGGGTGTCAATACCTAATGGTACTGTAATGGATGTCAATACTTAATGGTACTGTCATGAGTGTCCATACCTAATGGTACTGTAATGGGCGTCAATACCTAATGCTACTGTCAAGGGCGTCAATACCTAATGGTACTGTAATGGGTGTCAATACCTAATGGTATGTCATGGAGTCAATTCCTAATGGTACTGTAATGGGTGTCAATACTTAATGGTACTGTCATGGGCGTCAATACCTAATGGTACTGTAATGGGTGTCAATACCTAATGGTACTGTAATGTGTGTCAATACGTAATGGTACTGTTATGGGTGTCAATACCTAATGGTACTGTCATGGGTGTCAATACCTAATGGTACTGTCATGGGTGTCAATACCTAATGGTACTGTCATGGGTGTCAATACCTAATGGTACTGTCATGGGCGTCAATACCTAATGGTACTGTCATAAAAGTCAATACCTAATCGTACTGTCATGGGCGTCAATACCTAATGGTACTGTAATAAGTGTCAATACCTAATGGTACCATAATGGGTGTCAATACCTAATGGTACTTTCATGGGCGTCAATACCTAATGGTATGTCATGGGCGTCAATACCTATTGGTATGTCATGGGCGTCAATACCTAATGATACTGTCATGGGTGTCAATACCTAATGGTACTGTAATGGGTGACAATACCTAATTGTACTGTCATGGGTGTCAATACCTAATGGTACTGTAATGGGTGTCAATACCTAATGGTACTGTCATGGGCGTCAATACCTAATGGTATGTCATGGGCGTCAATACCTAATGGTATGTCATGGGCGTCAATACTAATGGTATGTCATTTGCGTCAATACCTAATGGTACTGTCATGGGTGTCAATACCTAATGGTACTTTCATGGGCGTCAATACCTAATGGTACTGTCATGGGTGTCAATACCTAATGGTACTGTAATGGGTGTCAATACCTAATGGTACTGTCATAAGTGTCAATACCTAGTGGTACTGTCATGGGCGTCAATACCTAATTGTACTGTAATAAGTGTCAATACCTAATTTTATGTAATGGGTGTCAACACCTAATGGTACTGTCATGGGTGTCAATACCTAATGGTACTGTCATGGGCGTCAATACCTAATGGTACTGTAAAGGGTGTCAATACCTAATGCAACTGTCATGGGCGTAAATACCTAATGGTACTGTAATGGGCGTCAATACCTAATTGTACTGTCAAGGGCGTCAATACCTAATGGTACTGTAATGGGTGTTAATACCTAATGGTATGTCATGGGCGTCAATACCTAATGGTACTGTAATGGGTTTCAATACTTAATGGTACTGTCATGGGCGTCAATACCTAATGGTACTGTAATGGGTGTCAATACCTAATGGTACTGTAATGGGTGTCAATACGTAAAGGTACTGCCATGGGTGTCCATACCTAATGGTACTGTAATGGGCGTCAATACCTAATTGTACTGTCAAGGGCGTCAATACCTTATGGTACTGTAATGGGTGTCAATACCTAATGGTATGTCATGGGAGTCAATACCTAATGTTACTGTAATGGGTGTCAATACTTAATGGTACTGTCATGGACGTCAATACCTAATGGTACTGTAATGGGTGTCAATACCTAATGTACTGTAATGTGTGTCAATACGTAATGGTACTGTTATGGGTGTCAATACCTAATGGTACTGTCATGGGTATCAATACCTAATGGTACTGTCATGGATGTCAATACCTAATTGTACTGTAATGGGCGTCAATACCTATTGGGCGTTAATACCTAATGGTAATGTAATGGGTGTCAATACCTAATGGTACTGTCATGGGCGTCAATACCTAATGGTACTTTTATAAGTGTAAATACCTAATGGTACTGTCATGGGCGTCAATACCTAATGGTACTTTAATAAGTGTCAATCCCTAATGGTACTGTAATGGGTGTCAATACCTAATGGTACTGTCATGGGTGTCAATACCTAATGGTACTGTCATGGGCGTCAATACCTAATGGTACTGTAATGGGTGTCAATACCTAATGGTACTGTCATGGGCGTCAATACCTAATGGTACTGTAATGGGCGTCAATACCTAATGGTACTGTCAAGGGCGTCAATACCTAATGGTACTGTAATGGGTGTCTATACCTAA
>CAXITT010000111.1:1465278-1479197 GCA_964033795.1 Lymnaea stagnalis | reverse complement strand
TGTCATGGGCGTCAATACCTAATGGTACTGTCATAAAAGTCAATACCTAATGGTACTGTCATGGGCGTCAATACCTAATGGTACTGTAATAAGTGTCAATACCTAATGGTACCATAATGGGTGTCAATACCTAATGGTACTGTCATGGGTGTCAATACCTAATGGTACTGTCATGGGCGTCAATACTTAATGGTACTGTAATGGTGTCAATACCTTATGGTACTGTAATGGGCGTCAATACCTAATAATACTGTAATGGGTGTCAATACCTAATGGTATGTCATGTGCGTCAATACCTTATGATACTGTCATGGGTGTCAATACCTAATGGTACTTTCATGGGCGTCAATACCTAATGGTACTGTAATGGGTGTCAATACCTAATGGTACTGTAATGGGTGTCAATACCTAATGGTACTGTCATAAGTGTCAATACCTAATGGTACTGTCATGGGCGTCAATACCTAATGATACTGTAATAAGTGTCAATATTTAATGGTACTCTAATGGGTGTCAATACCTAATGGTACTGTCATGGGCGTCAATACCTAATGGTACTGTAATGAATGTCAATTCCTAATGGTACTGTAATGGGAATCAATACGTAATGGTACTGTCATGGGTGTCAATACCTAATGGTACTGTCATGGGTGTCAATACCTAATGGTTTCTGTCATGGATGTCAATACCTAATGGTACTGTCATGGGTGTCAATACCTAATGGTTCTGTCATGGGCGTCAATACCTAATGGTAATATAATGGGTGTCAATACTTAATGGTACTGTCATGGGCGTCAATACCTAATGGTACTGTCAAGGGCGTCAATACCTAATTGTACTGTAATGGGTGTCAATACCTAATGATACTTTCATGGGCGTCAATACCTAATGGTACTGTAATGGTTGTCAATTTTAATGGTACTGTCATGGGCGTCAATACCTAATGGTACTGTAATGGGTTCCAATACCTAATGGTACTGTAATAAGCGTCAATACCTAATGGTACTGTAATGGGTGTCAATACCTAATGGTACTGTCATGGGTTTCAATACCTAATGGTACTGTAATGGGCGTCAATACCTAATTGTACTGTCAAGGGCGTCAATACCTTATGGTACTGTAATGGGTGTCAATACCTAATGGTATGTCATGGGAGTCAATACCTAATGTTACTGTTATGGGTGTCAATACCTAATGGTACTGTCATGGGTATCAATACCTAATGGTACTGTCATGGATGTCAATACCTAATTGTTTTGTAATGGGCGTCAATACCTATTGGGCGTTAATACCTAATGGTAATGTAATGGGTGTCAATACCTAATGGTACTGTCATGGGCGTCAATACCTAATGGTACTTTTATAAGTGTAAATACCTAATGGTACTGTCATGGGCGTCAATACCTAATGGTACTGTAATGGGTGTCAATACCTAATGGTACTGTCATGGGTGTCAATACCTAATGGTACTGTCATGGGCGTCAATACCTAATGGTACTGTAATGGGTGTCAATACCTAATGGTACTGTCATGGGTGTCAATACCTAATGGTACTGTCATGGGCGTCAATACCTAATGGTACTGTAATGGGTGTCAATACCTAATGGTACTGTCATGGGTGTCAATACCTAATGGTACTGTCATGGGCGTCAATACCTAATGGTACTGTAATGGGTGTCAATACCTAATGGTACTGTCATGGGTGTCAATACCTAATGGTACTGTCATGGGCGTCAATACCTAATGGTACTGTAATGGGTGTCAATACCTAATGGTACTGTCATGGGTGTCAATACCTAATGGTACTGTCATGGGCGTCAATACCTAATGGTACTGTAATGGGTGTCAATACCTAATGGTACTGTCATGGGTGTCAATACCTAATGGTACTGTCATGGGCGTCAATACCTAATGGTACTGTAATGGGTGTCAATACCTAATGGTACTGTCATGGGTGTCAATACCTAATGGTACTGTCATGGGCGTCAATACCTAATGGTACTGTAATGGGTGTCAATACCTAATGGTACTGTCATGGGTGTCAATACCTAATGGTACTGTCATGGGCGTCAATACCTAATGGTACTGTAATGGGTGTCAATACCTAATGGTACTGTCATGGGTGTCAATACCTAATGGTACTGTCATGGGCGTCAATACCTAATGGTACTGTAATGGGTGTCAATACCTAATGGTACTGTCATGGGTGTCAATACCTAATGGTACTGTCATGGGCGTCAATACCTAATGGTACTGTCATAAAAGTCAATACCTAATGGTACTGTCATGGGCGTCAATACCTAATGGTACTGTAATAAGTGTCAATACCTAATGGTACCATAATGGGTGTCAATACCTAATGGTACTGTCATGGGTGTCAATACCTAATGGTACTGTCATGGGCGTCAATACTTAATGGTACTGTAATGGGTGTCAATACCTAATGGTACTGTAATGGGCGTCAATACCTAATGATACTGTAATGGGTGTCAATACCTAATGGTATGTCATGTGCGTCAATACCTAATGATACTGTAATGGTTGTCAATTTTAATGGTACTGTCATGGGCGTCAATACCTAATGGTACTGTAATGGGTGTAATACCTAATGGTACTGTAATGGATGTCAATACTTAATGGTACTGTCATGAGTGTCCATACCTAATGGTACTGTAATGGGCGTCAATACCTAATGCTACTGTCAAGGGCGTCAATACCTAATGGTACTGTAATGGGTGTCAATACCTAAAGGTACTGTAATGGATGTCAATACTTAATGGTACTGTCATGAGTGTCCATACCTAATGGTACTGTAATGGGCGTCAATACCTAATGCTACTTTCAAGGGCGTCAATACCTAATGGTACTGTAATGGGTGTCAATACCTAATGGTATGTCATGGAGTCAATTCCTAATGGTACTGTAATGGGTGTCAATACTTAATGGTACTGTCATGGGCGTCAATACCTAATGGTACTGTCATAAAAGTCAATACCTAATGGTACTGTCATGGGCGTCAATACCTAATGGTACTGTAATAAGTGTCAATACCTAATGGTACCATAATGGGTGTCAATACCTAATGGTACTGTCATGGGTGTCAATACCTAATGGTACTGTCATGGGCGTCAATACTTAATGGTACTGTAATGGGTGTCAATACCTAATGGTACTGTAATGGGCGTCAATACCTAATGATACTGTAATGGGTGTCAATACCTAATGGTATGTCATGTGCGTCAATACCTAATGATACTGTCATGGGTGTCAATACCTAATGGTACTGTCATGGGTGTCAATACCTAATGGTTTCTGTCATTGATGTCAATACCTAATGGTACTGTCATGGGTGTCAATACCTAATGGTTCTGTCATGGGCGTCAATACCTAATGGTAATATAATGGGTGTCAATACTTAATGGTACTGTCATGGGCGTCAATACCTAATGGTACTGTCAAGGGCGTCAATACCTAAGTGTACTGTAATGGGTGTCAATACCTAATGATACTGTCATGGGCGTCAATACCTAATGGTACTGTAATGGTTGTCAATTTTAATGGTACTGCCATGGGCGTCAATACCTAATGGTACTGTAATGGGTTCCAATACCTAATGGTACTGTAATAAGCGTCAATACCTAATGGTACTGTAATGGGTGTCAATACCTAATGGTACTGTCATGAGTTTCAATACCTAATGGTACTGTAATGAGTGTCAATACATAATGGTACTGTCATGGGCGTCAATACCTAATGGTACTGTAATGGGTGTCAATACCTTATGGTACTGTCATGAGTGTCAATACCTAATGGTACAGTCATGGGTGTACATACCTAATGGTACTGTAATGGGCGTCAATACCTAATGGTTCTGTAATGGGCATTAATACCTAATGGTACTGTAATGGGTGTCAATACCTAATGGTACTGTCATGGGCGTCAATACCTTTTAAATTAAATTTTAATTTCATATTTACCTTTAAATTAAATGTTAATGTCATCGTTACGTTTAGTTTAATATTAATTTCATATTTACTTTTAACCAAATATTAATTTCATATTTACCTTTAACCAAATGTTAATTTCAAAGTTATCTTTAAATTAAATAATAATTTCATAGTGACCTTTAGTGAAATGTCAATTTGATAGTTACTTTAAATTAAATGTTAATTTCATAGTTACCTTTAAATTAAATGTTAATTTCATAGTTACCTTTAAATTAAATGTTAATTCCATAGTTACCTGAAGTTAAATGTTAATATCATATTTACCTTTAAATTAAATGTTAATTCAAGTGACGTCTTAAGTAAACCGACAGACGTCATTAACAATACTTTTGCTACATTAAAGAACATTCCCAGATTATTCCACTGACGTCATGAGTTAATACTTGACACCGATCAAATTTCGGGGTTACCGGAAATTTCATCGAAAGAAATTTCGTCGACGGTATATTGATCGGGGAAATTTGATCGAACCATTTTTTTTCAGTTCAGACGTTAAAATTTTCGTCAAATTTCTTTTTCAACGCACTCCACTATATTGCTAAACGAAATAATGCGTTCGAAAAGAAATTTTAGCAAACTTTTTAACGTAAAAACTGAAAAAAAGGTTTCGACCAAATATCCGTTCGATCAATTTACCGTCGACGAAATTTCTTTCGATCAAATTTCCGGATACGAAATTTAGGCTTCGGTTTCAGCGCCAAAAGTTTCCATTTCATCCCTTTCGGCGTATTTTTGGTTTCGGCCGGAACAGAAAAATGTAATCTTTCGGTTCATTTTCGGTTTTGATCGAAAGCGATTGAGACGTTCCATTAATTTTCATTATTGTTTAAAAAAGAAAAATTTTAAAATAAAATTTATGGAACCTTCGGCTTATTCAATTCATTTATTTCTTGTAATTCATCATTTTCATGCTGATAAACATTGTCATTGGCGAAATAACACACGTGTGCATGATGTGACGGTTTTGTATAATACTCTGTACTCTGTCCGACGCCTACAGGCAGACATGTTTACTCTTACGATTGTGGCGTATAATGTACATTAGTGAGCAATTTATTGAAACACTAAGCATTAGGATGACGATAACAGAAAAAACATTGTGGTGATATTCTTCATTGCCTTAATTGGTCTTATAAGAATATTTAACCGATTTTTAGGTGACCGTTGGCTCTTTAAGAGATTTTCAGGGTAAATATTGTAGAGTTTATGCACAAATGTAGGTACATTCTGATGACCATGCCCCTGACTGCCATAAGCATCCTCAGTGCGTATGTAATATAAGGACTGCCCCTTACATTGGCAAGATGTGGAAGGGGGTATGAAAATATGTGGATTTTTTTACGTACGTTTGAAATTGCAGTCCCGTTGTCCACTCAACTCTGGCGTTCAAATGTGGCTACATTGAGGGACGTGCACATTGTATGGATGTCCCGTTGTCCACTCAACTCTGGAGTTCAAATGTGGCTACATTGAGGGACGTGCACATTGTATGGATGTCCCATTGTCCACTCAACTCTGGAGTTCAAATGTGGCTACATTGAGGGACGTGCACATTGTATGGATATCCCATTGTCCAATCAGCTCCGTCTTTCAAATGTGACTACATTGAGGGACGTGCACATTGTATGGATATCCCATTGTCCAATCAGCTCCGTCTTTCAAATGTGACTACATTGATGGACGTGCACATTGTATGGATGTCCCATTGTCCAATCAGCTCCGTCTTTCAAATGTGACTACATTGATGGACGTGCACATTGTATGGATGTCCCATTGTCCAATCAGCGCTGGCGTTCAAATGTGGCTACATTGATGGACATGCACATTGTATGGATGTCCCATTGTCCGATCAACTCTGGTGTTCACGTTTGGCTACATGGACGGACGTGCACATTGCTTAGATACGAATAGTATCGCGTTTAAAGAGATCTGACGACATCACTCCAGTTCTTAAAGGACGACATCACCCCAGTTCTTAAAGTACGACATAACCCCAGTTCTTAAAGGACGACATAACCCCAGTTCTTAAAGGACGACATCACCCCAGTTCTTAAAGGACGACATCACCCCAGTTCTTAAAGGACGACATCACCCCAGTTCTTAAAGAACGACATCACGGGTCAAGAATTTCCTGCTGTAGTGGGGTCAAGAATTTGGACGACATCACCCCAGTTCTTAAAGGACGACATCACCCCAGTTCTTAAAGGACGACATCACCCCAGTTCTTAAAGGACGACATCACCCCAGTTCTTAAAGGACGACATCACCCAAGTTCTTAAAGGACGACATCACCCCAGTTCTTAAAGATCTCCGATGGCTTCCATTAACTGAGAGCACTGACCACAACATTATGTCCCTGGCGAACAGCTTCAAAGACTGATTTCTAAAAACTTATCCTGACAGCATCTGCGCTCTTCAACACAGTCCTTACTGCGCGCTCTCAGTGTGGATGGTCATAGAAAGAAGTCATGCGGAGGGCGCTCTTTTGTAGCTATTGCCCCATAAATTATTGAAAAGCTTACCTCGGTCTTCAATAAAAATCGGAAATGAAAAAAAAAGTCATTTGAGAACCATTTAAGGACTTTTCTCTTTAAATAGAATTTAGAACATCAGAGCCGTCTGAGAATGCTAAAATAGCATGGGAAGAAGCGCTATAAAAGTTTTCTGTCAATAAATCAAATGATTTTAATGCTCTCGTTCGCGTGGCCTCAGCGCTTTTTTTTCAAGACTACGTATTTTTTAAAAAAAATGTAATATCAACTTCTCCGCTCAGCAGCTTTAGATTTTTACATATTTTATAAGATCTAGTAAGCTGCATTTGAAATCCATTTTGATAAGTCACTAAGCAGCTGTACAATTTTAATTCCCTATCTTGGTTCTAAACATTTCTCATCTCATTCTCCCTATACAGTTTGCTGTACTTTTAGACCACAAGCCGTCAACAGAACTAAAATTCAGCTTTCTAGGCTTAATGCAGAGGTGGGCAACCCTCGGCCCGCCACTTTAAACGCATTAGCCCACCAGCTGTATAGCAAATACATGTATCACTTCACCTAAATAGTGATTATTTTGATGTGTGTCTTAAGCAGACATCATATATTAATATATAGAGATATATAAACTAACATCATTTTTTGTGGACGTTACGCGTCATTTCGGTGTACCCGCCCGCCATCTTGTCTGATAGTCTGTCACAACGTATTTTATTACGGATATTGTCCCAATCTGTAGCAACGTAATTTATAATGTCCATGGTCCCAGGAAACAACGTATTTTAAAACGTCCATGACCCAGTCTGTCAAAACGTATTTTATAATGTCCATGGTCCAATTCTATCACAACGTATTTTAAAATGTCTATCGTCTCAGTCTGTCACAACGTATTTAATAATAACCATGATCCAAGTCTTTTACAACGTATTTTATAATGCCTATGGCCCCAGTCAGTCTAAATGTATTTTATAATGCCCATGGCCCCAGTCAGTCTAAATGTAGTTTATAATGCCCATGGCCCCAGTCAGTCTAAATGTATTTTATAATGCACATGGCCCCAGTAAGTCTAAATGTATTTTATAATGCCCATGGCCCCAGTCAGTCTAAATGTATTTTATAATGCCCATGGCCCCAGTCAGTCTAAATGTATTTTATAATGCACATGGCCCCAGTCAGTCTAAATGTATTTTATAATGCCCATGGCCCCAGCCAGTCTAAATGTATTTTATAATGCACATGGCACCAGTCTGTCTAAATGTATTTTATAATGCACATGGCCCCAGTCAGTCTAAATGTATTTTATAATGCACATGGCCCAAGTCAGTCTAAATGTATTTTATAATGCACATGGCCCCAGTCAGTCTAAAGGTATTTTATAATGCACATGGCCCCAGTCAGTCTAAATGTATTTTATAATGCACATGGCCCCAGTCAGTCTAAATGTATTTTATAATGCACATCGCCCCAGTCTGTCTAAATGTATTTTATAATGCCCATGGCCCCAGTCTGTCTAAATGTATTTTATAATGCTCATGGCCCCAGTCTGTTTAAATGTATTTTATAATGCCCATGGCCCCAGTCTCTCTAAACGTATTTTATAATGCTCATGGCTCCAGTCTGTCTAAAGGTATTTTATAATGCCCATGGCCCCAGTCAGTCTAAATGTATTTTATAATGCCCATGGTCCCAGTCTGTAACAACGTATTTTTAATATCCAATGTCCCAGTCTGTTAAAACGTATTTTTAAATGTTCATGATAAGTCTGTCATAACGTATTTTCTAATCACTATGGTCCCAGTCTGTCACAACAAATTTTATAATGACCAAGGGCTCCAGTTTGTCACAACGTAATTGAGAATTCCATTGTCCCAATCTGTCACAAAGAAGTTTATAATGACACTGGTCCCAGTCTGTCACAAAATGTTTAATAATATCAATTTGTACAGTCTGTCACAACGTATTTTATATTCTTCATGGTCCCAGGAAACAACGTATTTTATAATGTTTACTGTCCATGTCTGTCACAGCGTATTTTATAATGTCTATTGTCCCAGTCTGTAACAACGTATTTATTAATGTCCATTGTCCCAGTCTGTGACAACCTATTTTATATTGTCCATGGTCCCAGTCTGTCACAACCTATTTTATAATGTCCATGGTCCCAGTCTGTCACAACCTATTTTATAATGACCATGGTCCCAGTCTGTCACAACCTATTTTATAATGACAATGGTCCCAGTCTGTCCCAACCTATTTTATAATGACCATGGTCCCAGTCTGTCCCAACCTATTCCATAATGTCCATGGTCCCAGGAAACACCTTCAACTTTATGGTTTCCCGGCACAATCTTTCATCAAGAAATTAATGCTTAATAAAAATGTCCGCTCAGTTCTAACACATAATGCAACCATAAAAGTCTTTGGCTGAATGTTTGGGCTACCAACGATGAATGGGACCATGTGGTCCAGTGCGTACAATGTCTACAAGACAGTTCTAAATTAATAAGAGAGTAGTTCCATTGTCTAAATAGCTGATGATGTATCATTTATGAAACAGAAAAAAAAAATCATTCATTTCTGATATGATTGATTAGTGTCGTCAAAGAATCGATTTTAATTATAACTAGTTCGAGTAATCAACCGAGAATCACTCTGAAGGGTCATTTCACGTGGGCTGGGAACCCTTTTACTTGACCACTCAGCTAACCGACGTTGTGGGTAAGTGCCCTGCTTCTCATTCCGGTCAGCAGAAGCATGAATGCAGTTGGACAACGTTAAGTTGGCCATTACAAAGAACTAAAAACATATTCATGTACTGAACAGAATTATTAAGGGTCATCTTTAGTGTTGACCAGTGGGCCGTCTTTAGAATAAAACATTTTACAATATTGTAATCCCCCTGAAGAAAGGGATTTTGTAACTTTGAAATGGAATTTAAATTAATTAATTATAAATAGGTTATTACATCAACGTTAGAATACATTCGTTTTTCAATAGTAATTAGACTTACTGTTATGTATGACACTTTTCCCCGTGCGTGAACTTTGTTTGACCCAAAATTAGATTCCTAGCACACGCTACGTTCATAGATGGGCGTGGCTTATCTCTTTGATGTATCGTGTTTACTACCGACTACCAATTATACATGGTTAGTATGTCTCCTAGTGTCTTGTCGAATAATCGCGATTTATTCTAGAAACGTAAACAAATGCTGAGTAGTTTCTGGTAGGCAGTGCTTACGCTGCATATATAAGGGATTGACAGACACGGAGAGGGAGATTCAGAGAGATATTATTAACTTTAAGAGACAAAAGTATTATTCTTTGTGTGCTCATATGTGTTTATTCGCATTCTTCATTCATCATTATTAATTGGCACATTGTAGTAATTGTGTACCGGTACACGATTTTCCCATACTCTGTAAGTTGATGATTTGTAATTATATTTCCCTCCCCCCACCCCCCTACAAAAAAGAAGGCTCGCACTGCACACGTGTTCACGCCCCTGAACTAGATTAATATTCTAATGTCCCACTGCAGATTTATTACACCAACTACTTCAGAAAAAGCAAAAGAGAAAATTACGCACCCAACGCACTGACGATATTTCTAAGAATCTAATTTAGCGCGGTTACCGGTAATTTTAGTGCGTGAATAGAGTGGCAGCATATTTCCTTCATCTTCCCCGTGAAAAACAGGCCAACCCTGTGTTGAAAAGGGGGGGGGGGTGAAAATTTGACAGTGTGTGTTGTCATCGGCAGCGAGTCTATACTCTAAGTTTCAGCTTGATAGGATGACGGCAGTGGGTCACTTAGCCGTCCGCAGATTTTGCTAACCACAAACACACGAGCAAAAGCGAAGTTTACATAAAGGATTTTAAAACGTTATAATTAAATAAGCCAGTATAAGCTCTCCTAAAAACACATCTGTACTATTTTTATCGTTCTTTCTTTCTTTCATTTTTTTTTCTTTCTTTCTTTTCTTTTCTTTTTCTTTTTCTTTCTTTCGCTCCTTTCTTTTTTTCTTTCCTTCTTCTTCCATCTTTATTTCTTTTTTTATTTTATTATTTTCTTTCTTCCTCTTTCCTTTTTTTCTATCTCTCTTTCTTTCTTTCTTCTATTCTTTCTTTTAAAAAATGTTGCTTCTTTAAAAGTAAAAAAAAAAGCTATATTTAGTTGAATGTTGCTTAGAAAAAAAAACCTATTGTTGTTTTCTTTGCTTGAACGCGTCAAGTGCGTTGCTGTAACGCTCAAGTGATCCAAGTGATCCCATCGCTAACTACACCAAATAACACTTAAAAGAAGACCATTTTAGTAACATTCTTAAGTCAGCTGTTTGCAAGAGGACCACCCCCCCCCCCCCAATCCACTCCCGCCGCCGTAGTCTTGCCACAGCTGAAAAAAGGGTTATGGGGGGGGGAATGATTGTGTTTTGAAGGAACGCCACCGAAGAATGCCCAAGACCTTCATATTTTCAGGGCTTTATCATCCTAGACACGTCATTGGAAGTGCACATGGGGCATCCAAAACTAAGGAGCTTGACCTGTCTCTGAAAGGTGCTAGAAAATGTCAGACCCTCTGATCTCTCGTGAATATAGCATCAATTGGATTTCCGATTGCCGTTTTAAAATATTGTGTTAGAGGTTATAAGCAGGATGGAGGTTGATTGGTTTTCAATTTTTAACACCCCCCCCCCCCTTACTCTTTTGTTCTAATAGCCACGCATATTCAAAGTGTTGCGCTCAGAAAACTTCAAGAGTCTTGAGAAATGAAAGAAGTCTTTAGAGACTCCGGGCTTTCCATCGTCTGCTATTCTGTACGTCTTGTATTGTTTGCAAAGTCTTTCTCTCTTTAATTTTGAAAATAAAATGGTTCGTCTTGTGCTTCTTGCCAAGCATTTTGTTTTTAAAGTGGTTTTTGGTGTTGAGAGGGTGAGAGGAGGTTGGGGGGTGGGGGTGGAGGGGGTGAAAGACATAAGGCTTGCTGATTGGCTCAACCTTTTAAGGAATTTTTCGATGCGTTGACTTGGCATGTTGCCTGATGAAATCTTGAGACTTCGATGTGCGAAGCATAAAAGTGCGAAATTTGTGTGAGTTAAAATTAGCAGTGCAAATTTGAATATGCACTATCTAAAATTCTAGAGATTGTATGTGTGTGTGTGGCAGCAGCTGAAATAAGACGTTAAAACAGGGTTTACATTGTGTCAATGTTAAGTTGTTAAAACCTTGAATTAATAATAAATAAATTGAAAATCCAGTTTGTATTAACACAAAGTATGGTTTTATTTGAGCTGGGTGCATTTTGTTTGTTCGTGTACTGGGTCCGGGTATTTTTAGGCAATTCTCGATGGAATTATCTTGAAAAGACGAGAACTCCGTTCAATCAAATGGGGACGTGTGATGTGTTCAGTCTAATGCTGTCATGTGACACCACGTGTTTGCCTTGAGACTTACGGAAAGCGCACTTTTGCATTTGCTGGTCCAACAATTTGGAACGCCCTTCCTGTCGTTCTCAGAAACAACCAGACACTGGAGTCCTTTAAAACCAATTTAAAGACACATCTATTTCGCAAACACCTTCTGGGATAATTGTCAACCTTATTTTCTAGTTAATGCATATTAGCTGTGTTGCTTAGGGTTGAAATGGCTAGAAAAACTTTGAGATTGTATGCTTGTAATTAGTTTTTGTAGTGTTGCGTTTGTTTTAAATATGGTAAATTATAGATGTGTTGTTTTGTTTTTTGTTGACTTTGTACTGCGTTTCGAGCCTTTGGGGATGAAGCGTGTTTTTGAAATGAACTTTATTATTATTATTCTTAAAATAACCGTACATTGCATTCTTACCCAAATAGAAGTGAGCCCTGACAGAAACATACGAAAATATTCAAACATAGAGCGGAGCTTCGCTATATGCTTGAGTGCTGCTGGTCGCTGCTGATCGCTTCTGGTCGCTGCTGGTCGTTGCTGGTCGCTGCTGATCGCTTCTGGTCGCTGCTGGTCGTTGCTGATCGCTGCTGGTCGCCGCTGGTTGCCGCTGGTCACCGCTGGTCACCGCTGGTCGCCGCTGGTCACCGATGGTCGCCGCTGGTCGCCGATGGTCGCCGCTGGTCATTGCTGGTCATTGCTGGTCACTGCTGGTAGCAAGAGTTGGAGTAGGATATTTTTTTCTCGTAGCAAGAGATTCAGTAGAGTCTTTTTTAATCGGAGCTAGATCTGAAGAATTTTTTTTTCTCGGAGCTAGAGCTGGGTACAGTCTCTTTTCTCGGAGCTAGAGCCGGAGCAGGATCTTTTTGCTCGGAGCAAGAGCCGGAGCAGGATCTTTTTGCTCGGAGCTAGAGCTGGAGCAGGATCTTTTTGCTCGGAGCTACAGCTGGAGCAGGATGTTTTTGCTCGGAGCTACAGCTGGAGCAGGATCTTTTTGCTTGGAGCTAGAGCCGGAGCAGGATCTTTTTGCTCGGAGCTAGAGCCGGAGCAGGATCTTTTTGCTCGGAGCTAGAGCCGGAGCAGGATCTTTTTGCTCGGAGCTAGAGCTGGAGCAGGATCTATTTACTTGAAGCTGGTGAAATTTCTCACTGCTAAACCTCCAAAATAAATAAAAATAATTGTAAAAAAATGTCTCATTGAACTTTTTAATAATACAAAAATTAATTGATCAAAATCGATTTCTGTGGTGAAAGGACTTCTATTGGTGGATGAGTCGCTTGTGAATCATCACCTGCTCTTGTCCAGGGGTTTCAATGATAGATTCAAATCAACCAAAATGTAACGTTTGCTCCTTATTATGCACTAATTGGTCATTGACAAGAAATCTACAACCAATTACATTAGAATTAAAAAATCTATTTATTTGTCTGACAATTATGGCAAATCGCATGCTAATATCCATGGATTAGATCAGCTTATAGACATGTATTAGATCAGCCTTTGTCCGTCCGGTTTCAGATTATGCATCTTCAGTCTGGGACCCATTTACCCAGAAGAGCATTGACAGTAGAGACCGACCGAAAGTGATTTTCTGATTTCGGCAGAAGCCGAAAATAGGCCGAAGGTTTAAAATGACTTTCGGCCGAAGCCGAAAAAATACCGAAAGTTTAAAAATGACTTTCGGCCGAAACCGAAAAAAGGCCGAAAGTTAAAAATGAATTTCGGCCGAAACCGAAACCGAAGCCGAAACCGAAAATGAAATGTTAAGATATTTTGAAATTCGTTCCCGCATACATTCTGCATATATCGAAAATGATGGGGAAAGTATAAATATTTACATTCTTTTTATAAAATGAGATAATCGTGAATATTAATAAATAAACATCTATTATAAGGGTCTCAAACTCGCGGCCCGCGAGCCATTTATGACCCACAAGACGATATTTTGCGGCCCGCTACATGACAGAAAAGTTTAGTGTAAATGCGCCGGCCCGTTTCC
>CAXITT010000111.1:1449970-1464138 GCA_964033795.1 Lymnaea stagnalis | reverse complement strand
AGTCACTTTCGGCCGGATGGCCGAAAGTCTAAGTCAATTTCGGCCGAAACCGAAGAAAAACCGAAAGTTAACTTTTCTCTTTCGGCCGAAACCGAAATTAAGCCGAAAGTTAACTTTTCAGTTTCGGCCGAAACCGAAACTTGGCCGAAAGTGATAAAACGGCCACTTTCGGCGCCGAAACCGAAGCCGAAGCCGAAATTCGGTCGGCCTCTAATTGACAGGTTGAAGGCGGTCCAGCAACGGGCAGCACGCTTTGTCCTAAACCGCTACAGGAATACCTCTAGTGTTGGCGGCATGCTAGAAACACTAGGCTGGTCGCCTTTGGAGGAACGACGAAGACACTCCAGGCTCTCCATGATCTACAAGATAAATAATGGGCTGGTCCACTGTTCCAGCATTAAAAAGAAACTCGTCCCTCTCCCCCATAGACAGCGACGAGGCCATGACAGGCAATTCAGGCTCATACCAGCAAGAGGCAGTATAGGAGCTGCTCATTCCTACCACAGACAATCAGGGACTGGAATAAGCTTTCAAAAGGAGCGGTTGAGGCGACAACACTAGACACATTTGCGTCTATTGCCTAAAGCCTCACAACCCCCATTACATGATTTCTTCACAAAGTAGCACTTGTAATCAATGAAATATCCTCATCAGCACCAGGCACAGAAACATTGCAAATCCCCTCTACATGCATAGGAGCCAAAATGATCAATAAATTGATCCTGGGCCATTAAGATATAGAAGAAGAAAAAGATTTTATAGCCATGTATTAGATCAGCTGATATCGATGGATTAGATCATCTTATAGTCATGGATTAGATCATCTTATAACCATGGATTAGATCAACTTATCTCCATGGATTAGATCAGCCATGGATTAATAGCTTTGCTTATTGTTTTAATACATACAAGTTTTGATCAGAGGTCAGAGGTCAGAGGTCAACATGATTAAAGCAATTGCAGTTTAAGTCATTTATATTAAATATATTTATGTCAAACGATTTCAATCCATGAAATCCAAACTCACCAGGTTAAATGGCAGGGGATCATCTCACTCCAGGTACTGGCAGGTATTTGTGTGGTGTGTCACTGAGTGGGAGAGAATGGACCAGAATTGACTATATTCAGAGGCGTTGCGAGGGTGTTTGGCACCCGGGGACAAGATCCATTTTAAAGCGCCCCCTTTTTCTTTTTTTTTCAACTTTCAAACCCATTATTTTTACCAATAAAATAATATCAAAGCACAATTTGGCGCCCCTAACTAGCTGGCGCCCGGGGACATCTGTCCCCCTTGCCCCCCCTCGCTACGCCTCTGAATATATCATTCCAACATAACATAAATCTGTGTTTGGGGGGGGGGGGTAATCATTGGCTTACCGGTGGGTCGTGACCAAGAGAAAGATTGTGCAAGTATCAACAAAAACCCATGATGTGAACTCACTCAAGGCAGGGGGGGGTGGGGGGGGGGTTGCCAAGACAACCAGTTGACACAGTTGAATGTATGACCTGAGCAAAGAAATGAACAACTTTCCCATTATTTTTACCAATAAAATAATATCAAAGCCCAATTTGGCGCCCCTAACTAGCTGGCGCCCGGGGACATCTGTCCCCCTTGCCCCCCCTCGCTACGGCTCTGAATATATCATTCCAACATAACATAAATCTGTGTTTGGGGGGGGGGGTAATCATTGGCTTACCGGTGGGTCGTGACCAAGAGAAAGATTGTGCAAGTATCAACAAAAACCCATGATGTGAACTCACTCAAGGCAGGGGTGGGTGGGGGGTGGGTTGCCAAGACAACCAGTTGACACAGTTGAATGTATGACCTGAGCAAAGGAATGCACTACTTAGATATCATAGAGTGAACTAACTTATGACAAAATCCATTATCGCAAGGTATGCTCACCACATAACACTGCATGCAATGGGAAGGTCCACATGTGGTAGCCTAAATGTATCCCTGGTTCAGAATGAACACCCCAACAAATTGTCCTACGCCACTATCGGTAGCCCCAAATGTATCCCTGGGCCAGACTGCACCTCCCCACCAATTGTCCTACGCCACTGTCGGTAGCCCCAAATGTATCCCTGGGCCAGACTGCACCTCCCCACCAATTGTCCTACGCCACTGTCGGTAGCTCAAATGTATCCCTGGGCCAGACTGCGCCTCCCCACCAATTGTCCTACGCCACTGTCGGTAGCCTAAATGTATCCCTGGGTCAGACTGCGCCTCCCCACCAATTGTCCTACGCCACTGTCGGTAGCCCAAATGTATCCCTGGGTTAGACTGCGCCTCCCCACCAATTGTCCTACGCCACTGTCGGTAGCCCAAATGTATCCCTGGGTCAGACTGCGCCTCCCCACCAATTGTCCTACGCCACTGTCGGTAAAGCATATTCTGCCCACGTATGAGCGTCGCCTTATTATTCACTAGCACAAAATCCCAACACTAACACCCCCCACCCCCCCACCCCCCATTGTTCTGAGAGATTCAGTTCAACGCAGGTTAAACACACATCGCACAACCCCCGTTACAGCATCTCTTGACTAGGGGCCGCCTTTGCGACAACGAGAGAACCACTCTCTGGGGGGGGCTTTGTTCAATGACTCGCAACAAACAATTTAACTTCGCCCTTAAGGTCTGTGGGAGATAACTAAAACTCCTATAATTTATGAGATTGTGACATCACAGTATGTGTTCAGTCACCTCCCCTTGTTTACACATTTAACAGAAAAGATACAACTCTCTCTTCCCCCCACCCACCCCAGCCCAAGACCACATGTGCCTTGAACTGTGTACAGACATTTGAAGAAGCAGACATTTTTATTACAGACTATATTTTACTGCCGGGATGTTAGTGTCGTGAAATTTTCGAGTAAGGTTTTCCTCGGTTGCCAAACATTAACCCGATAGACACGGCTGTGAATGATATTGGAGGTGTGTGTTTAATTAAAGCCAACGGTCTGAGTCGATTCAGTTACTTTTGGACTACAAGTGAACTACAAGTAGACTACAAGTGGTTTAGTTTTTGAAAACAAAACGAAAGAAAAAAAAAATGAAATCAAATTAAATTGAATTGAATTTAATATGAAACATGACTCTAAGACTAAGTTAACGGCAATGTCCTAGTTGAATATTTGAAAATGCTTCGGTGATTTAGCAAAAGTTCGTATTCCAGTCAAAAATAAATAAACTGAAAAATTTCAGACATAACACACGGAATAAAACAATCAGCTCATACAAAGTGAAAGCTGGTCAGTAATCCTGTTATATCACTAGGATGGTGTTTCATGGATGATTTACATAGGATTCACCGCCCAGATATTCTTAATAATTTATTTTAATTTCAGAGGCAATCATTTTTTACTCACGGAAACAACATTATTTAGCATACAAGTCCATACACACACAACGCTCTACAATCTTGGTCTCATTGAACACACGAGACATTTAACACAACGTTTTACAATCTTAATCTCATTGAACACACGAGACATTTAACTCAACGTTTTACAATCTTGGTCTCACGAGACATTTAACTCAACGTTTTACAATCTTGGTCTCATTGAACACACACGTCATTAATTAAACACACACAGCGCTACACCTTGATCTCATTGAACACACAAGTCATTAAACACACAACGCTTTACATCTTGAGCTCATTGAACACACAAGTCATTAAACACACACCGCTCTACAATCTTGATCTTGTCATTGAACACACGAGATATTAAACACAACGTTTTACAATCTTGGTCTCATTAAACACACACGTGATTAAACACACAACGCTCTACAATCTTGATCTCATTGAACACACTAGTCATTAAACACACAACGCTCTACATCTTGAACTCATTGAACACACAAGTCATTAAACACACAACGCTCTACAACCTTGATCTCATTGAACACACAAGTCATTAAATACACAACGCTCTACATCTTGATCTCATTGAACACACGAGTCATTAAACACACAACGCTCTACATCTTGAACTCATTGAACACACAAGTCATTAAACACACAACGCTCTACAACCTTGATCTCATTGAACACACAAGTCATTAAATACACAACGCTCTACATCTTGATCTCATTGAACACACGAGTCATTAAACACACAACGCTCTACATCTTGAACTCATTGAACACACAAGTCATTAAACACACAACGCTCTACAACCTTGATCTCATTGAACACACAAGTCATTAAATACACAACGCTCTACATCTTGATCTCATTGAACACACGAGTCATTAAACACACAACGCTCTACATCTTGAACTCATTGAANAAATACTGGATGAAAAACGTGTGGGGGCAAATAAAAAATGGGACCCGGGGGGGGGGGGGAATATTACGAAAATTATGATTAAAAGGAATATTTCGTTACTTCGCGGGCCGCAAGGTGGGTGCTTGTGGGCCACATGTGGCCAATGAGGCGTATATGGACGGTCATTTAAGATATGGACAGTCATTGAAGATATTGACTGTCATTGCAGAGATGGATGGTCATTGCATATATTTACGGTCATTAGAAGACATTGTCGGTCATTGAAGATATGGACGGTCATTGAAGATATGGACGGTCATTGAAGATATGGACGGTCATTGAAGATATGGTCGGTCAATGAAGAAATGGACGGTCATTGAATAGATGTTCGGTCATTGAAGACATTGTCGGTCAATGAAGATATGGACGGTCATTGAAGATATGGACGGTTACCGGTATTGCAGACATGTACGGCCATTGCAGAAATGGACGGTCATTGAAGACATGGACGTTACCGGTATTGCAGACATGGACGGCCATTGCAGAAATGGACGGTCATTGAAGATATGGAAGGCCATTGCAGACATGGTCGGTCATTGCAGAAATAGACGTTCATTGCTGACGTGGGTGATCATTGCAGATATGTACGGTCATTGCAGACATGGACGGTCATTGCAGACATGGACGGTCATTGCAGACATGGACGGTCATTAAAGACATGGACGGTCATTACAGACATGGAAAGTCATTACAGGCATGTACTGTCATTGCAACATGGACGGTCATTGCAGACATGGACGGTCATTGAAGACATGGATGGTCATTCCAGACATCGACAGTCATTGCAGACATGGACGGACTTTACAAGCATGGACGATCAGTGGAGACATGTTCGGCCATTACAGATATGGACATATCATCATTTACTGCTTTTTGTTTGGCGCCGCACACATTTTGAGAACCCCTGGCTTACATTACAACATCCTTCTCTACAATAACTTTACCTAAAATTAGAACTCTTTTGACTATGCCCCCCCCCCTCCTCCCAAAAGCACATTGTCATCATCGATTTTCTCAAAATGAATTCGATAAATTCTCATATACCGTTGTTAAACAGACAAAAATAACAGATATGCGAAAGAACACAGCCTGGTATTAGTAACTGACATGCTGAAACAAGTCACAGTATCTAAAGATATTTTTTTTTTAAAACTTGAATTATCTCTCCTTTATAGACCTAAAAAAGTTTATTTACTTTATTAAAGTTCAATACATTTTCTGATAACACAGGGGGGCTCTGTCAATAAAAGAATGCCTCTTAGTGAAAGCTGGACCTGAACCGCTTCCAACCTTAGCTACCACAATGACCGGCTGGTATGTCAAGGGAAAGCTAATAAATACTTATTAATTTTTACACAAACTCATTTCACCAGATACGAAGTTTGTGCCTATCGATATCACAGGGGACAGACTTATCTTTACAAGTCTTGTCTGGGAAACACAAGTCTCACACTTCAGGCCCTACGGATAGAAACATAGTTCATTCTGTATTCTCAAATTGGAGTTACGAACCCCCAACCAAAGTTTTAAAAAAGACAAAAAAGTATCTTCTTCGTCAACTGCTAACAGCATCAGGTAAGATTATAGTGATTAATTGATTATTTTTTTAAATTAAATATTTTTGTTCTAAAAAACAACATCTTACTGTTTTGATTTTACTCGCTACACAAAAAATATTTACAAATAAATAAATATTATCAACTGCTAAATAGATTATTCCTGAATATATACAATAGTCAACACATGCATATGGGCATAACCTGCGTGACAAGTATTACTATTAGTATTAGTATAGCATAAGTATTACTATTAGTATTAATATAGGATAACACTTAGTAGGTTAAATAAGTTTAAACAGAGAACACCCGACACCTATTAATCAAATCACAAAATTAAAAAAAAAATTATCAACTAACAATTGTTGTTAGTCATTGGTTGTCAACTAAATATTACGAACATTATCAACAATTCATAATAATTATAGTATCCAAAGTAACAAAGAATAAATCCTGTAGTCAATGGCAGGGTTAGGGTTAGTTGGGCCCGGGGTGGGCAAAGATTTCTACCGATGGCTGAAACTGTCACCCCTCTCCTCACCCCCTTCCTACGTCATTCAGTGAATTTGGTATCAAATAGTGATGAGCGAAATGTGAGGTATCGACGCCTGGAGACGTTCAAGTCGTAATCCGAGAACCGCTGTTCTCCCTAAGGATCGTAAAAAGACTCCGTCAAGTGTCCTTGCGGTGGTATAAATTAATTCAAGTTAACCCACTGGGAGAAAACGGGAAATTGAAATTCCTACAAACGTAAACACGTGGAGAGCCGACACTTCCTGTCATAGAAATTCTAACAGGTTATTGAAAAAACAGCGGGAAAAGAGATTTATGGCTCCGATGATAGTAAAGCAGTTAGTGTTGGCTAGAACATCAATTTCTATCTGCATATGTCGATTATAACAGATGATATTCCATACGTCCATTATGATAGATGACATCCATAAAACCATTGTAACATATGATATTCATATGTCATTATATAGATGCTATTTAAATGTCCATTTATTACAGATGACATTCATATGCCCATTTTAACAGATGATATCCATACGTCCATTTTAACAGATGATATTCATATGGCCATTACAACAGCCGATCCACATAAATCCATTTATAAAAGATTATCTCCATTAGTTTTAGAATATTAAATTCTTAGGGCAGCAGACCAAAAAAAAAATTGTTTTCATTTTGTTTTTATAATCAGCTTTTATTTCAACGTTAGGTCACGTGTGCTCTTAAGTACATGCCAGATTAATATGTTTTGTTGGTGTTCTTTCTCCGCATGCGAAGATGACCTAGGCTATTTCAAACGGTGATTACGCAGGTGGCCTGACAGTACTATAATTTTCCTGGAAAGCTTACCCGCACGTAGGACACATGTTCTTGTAGGTCTCCACACTACACACCGGTAACATTTGAGCGCAGGGTGGACGTTTTCTCAGAATCTCTTTCTACTCGCAAATGCTTGGGGTTTCTAGGATATTTTAGTGTTGTCACACGTGACCCTCTCGTTCGGTCGAGTCGGGCTTACCTGTAAAGTCACTTCTGAGTTGATGGCACAGAGTGACAGAGTGACAGCTCCGATACGCTGAGGGGTCGAGGAAGAGGGGGTGGGGAGCCGGGGGTGAGTGAGGGGGAAATAAGAAATGGTGATTAAATAACCATCTGTCCCGACTGTAGAATTTTGGGATGGGGATGGTGTTGGGATGGGAGATGATGTTGCGATGGGTGATGGTGTTGGGGTGAGGGTTGTGCTGGGATTGGGGGTGATGGTGCTGGGATGGGTGATGGTGTTGGGATAGGGGATGATGTTGGGATGGGTGATGGTGTTGGGAGGGGGGTGGTGCTGGGATGGGGCATTTCAGTAATTCTAAAAAATTAAAAAAATATTATTTATCTACTATTTTAGAGCTATTAAACTCGACTTCGAAAGTTAATCTATTTTTTAAAAAAATATGTTTTATTTCATTGAAGTCGTCATAAAATAAGTTTTATATTGATTGTGGAAGGATCAATGAACCCCCCCCCTCCCGAGACCCCCAAACCCCAATCCAACATTTTCTGTTTCATATTAAACAAATCCATTTCTTTGTTTTGTGATTTTGTGGATAGAAGGTCGGAAAACTGAAGGAGCGCCCCAGGGGCATAAAACTGCAGGATCGTCTCGGGTGGGGGAGGGGGTTAAATTGAAGGAGTGCCCCCGGGCCATAACTTCCAAGCACGTCACTACCACAACGGGAGACACTCATTAATTATTACTGCTAGGAGAGTAGCCATTTAGTACTTGTAATAAAAAGGTAGCTATGTGGCTACCGAAAAACAAAGTTAGCAATATAGCATGAGACATTCACTGACAGATGGTTCCACACAGTAGCCACAATTTATGTACACACAAAGTTATCAATTGAGAGATAATGCCCATCGGTAGCCATGCTTTATTTAATACATGAAGTTATCCATTGAGAGAAAAAGTCCCATTTGTAGCCATGCTTTATTTAATACATGAAGTTATCCATTGAGAGAAAGTGTCCCATTGGTAGCCATGTTTTATTTAATACATGCAGTTATCCATTGAGAGAAAGTGTCCCATTGGTAGCCATGTTTTATTTATTACATGCAGTTATCCATTGAGAGAAAGTGTCCCATTGGTAGCCATGTTTTATTTAATACACGAGGTTATCCATTGAGAGAAAGTGTCCGATTGGTAGCCATGTTTTATTTAATACATGAAGTTATCCATTGAGAGAAAGTGTCCCATTGGTAGCCATGTTTTATTTAATACATGAAGTTATCCATTGAGAGAAAGTGTCCCATTGTTAGCCATGTTTTATTTATTGTATGAAGTTATCCATTGAGAGAAAGTGTCCCATTGGTAGCCATGTTTTATTTAATACACGAGGTTAAACATTGAGAGAAAGTGTCCGATTGGTAGCCATGTTTTATTTAATAAATGAAGTTATCCATTGAGAGAAGGTGTCCCATTGGTAGCCATGTTTTATTTAATAAGTGAAGGTATCTATTGAGAGAAAGTGTCCGATTGGTAGCCATGCTTTATTTAATAAGTGAAGGTATCTATTGAGAGAAAGTGTCCGATTGGTAGCCATGTTTTATTTAATAAGTGAAGGTATCTATTGAGAGAAAGTGTCCGATTGGTAGCCATGTTTTATTTAATACATGAAGTTATCCATTGAGAGAAAGTGTCCCATTGGTAGCCATGTTTTATTTAATACATGAAGTTATCCATTGAGAGAAAGTGTCCCATTGTTAGCCATGTTTTATTTATTGTATGAAGTTATCCATTGAGAGAAAGTGTCCCATTGGTAGCCATGTTTTATTTATTACATGCAGTTATCCATTGAGAGAAAGTGTCCGATTGGTAGCAATGTTTTATTTAATACACGAGGTTATCCATTGAGAGAAAGTGTCCGATTGGTAGCCATGTTTTATTTAATAAGTGAAGGTATCTATTGAGAGAAAGTGTCCGATTGGTAGCCATGTTTTATTTAATAAGTGAAGGTATCTATTGAGAGAAAGTGTCGGATTGGTAGCCATGTTTTATTTAATAAGTGAAGTTATCCATTGAGAGAAAGTGTCCGATTGGTAGCCATGTTTTATTTAATAAGTGAAGGTATCTATTGAGAGAAAGTGTCCGATTGGTAGCCATGTTTTATTTAATAAGTGAAGGTATCTATTGAGAGAAAGTGTCCCATTGGTAGCCATGTTTTATTTAATAAGTGAAGGTATCCATTGAGAGAAAGTGTCCGATTGTTAGCCATGTTTTATTTAATAAGTGAAGGTATCTATTGAGAGAAAGTGTCCGATTGGTAGCCATGTTTTATTTAATAAGTGAAGGTATCTATTGAGAGAAGTACCGCTCAGCCAATAAATGAATTCCGCATAGAATACTTACTCGCAATACAAATGTGGCTCGTTGTGATATCTATGGGACATTTACAGTCACATTACTTGTTTAAAAAGCGGATTTAAGTTACCGTCTTATTCACTAGATCAGTGGCTCTCAACATCTGGGTCGCGACCCCATTACACAAGGTTCGCCTAACAACAGTGGAAAACACACATTTATGAAGTTGCAACGAAATTTACTTTATTTTATTTATTTATTTATTTTTTTTGGGGAGGGGGGGGTTCACCATATGAGGAACTTTATTATAGGGTCGTGACATTTCGGAAGGTTGAGAACCACTGCATTAGATACTCAGGTCGTTTCTTTTCATGATTTTATTTTTAGCCATGGTTCTATACTTGTTGAAACAATAGTGATCTCTCTGTGTGCTGAGCAGATAGCTAAGTAGAATAAGCCATGGTTCTATACTTGTTTAAACAATAGAGATCTCTCTGTGTGCTGAGCAGATGGCTAAGTAGAATGAGCCATGGCTCTATACTTGTTTAAACAATACAGATATCTGTGTGTGCTGAGGAGATAGCTAAGTAGAATGAGCCATGGCTCTATATTTGTTTAAACAATAGAGATCTCTCAGTATGCTGAGCAAATAGCTAAGTAGAATGAGCCATGGCTCTATACTTGTTTGAACAATAGAGATCTATGTGTGTGCTGAGCAAGAGGCTGACAGCGTTAGCTTCATTGAGACAGCCCTTTCCTGTTTTGTTTGTACTGATTATTACTTTATTGTCATTAAATCTGTTATTTTTTTTACTGAGTATATTTAAAGTTAGTGTATCTCATTAGATTTTTCAATGGGTATGTCATTGGGAAGTATTCCATATAGTATTATGTAGTTTCAGTGGCAATTTTTTCCTGTTGTATCCATGGAGAGAAAAGCCTTGACATTGATGTTATTGCAATATCCAAGGGGAAAAAAAAGTTCTTTTCATGATGTGTAAATGATTTGTGTGTGATAGAATTAAAATACCACAGTCTGTTGAAGAAGAAATGCGATATTTGTTAACGGAGATTACCTGAAGACTTTTCATTACTTCAACGTTAATAGATCTACAATGGTGATGGTAGAGTTTTATATTACAGAAGCTACAAACCTCTTCTTATGAACACGAAAGAAGACCAAAACAATATTAACATCAGCGACTCCCACATTGTGGTAATACGAAGGTCCCCGTGATACACATTTAAGCATTAAAACTTCACATTCCTTTTGCTATATCAAGATCGAATTACAAAGTATACCGACATTTAATGGTACCGTAATATTGCAGTGGTGTTTGCTTTCTAAAGTTTAAGAACCACTGACTTTGATGTTAATCTGGCTCAGCAATGACATCTGGATGGTACAATAGTCATATCTGGTACAACAGTCATAACTGGTTGTTATATCTGGTTCAACAGCCATTTTTTGTTACAACAGTTGTATTTGGCACAATAGTCATAACAGGTACAATAGTCCAAACTGGTACAATAGTAAATCTAGTACAATGATCACATAGGGTACAATTGTTTGTATCTGGTATAAAAGTCATATTTGGTACAACAATCGTATCTGGTACAATGGTCATATCTGATCTTTTACAACAGTCATATCTGGTAAAATATTCGTATCTTGTAAAATCTGATCTTGCACAATTTTCATATCTGGTACATCATCTGTATCTGGTACAACTGTAATATCTAAGACACGGGTCATAAATGTCACACCATTTATATCTTGTGAAATATCCACATCTGGTACAACAGTTTTATATTATATGGTACAACAGTTTTATCTGCTACAACAGTTTTATCTGGTACATCGGTTTTATCTGGTACATCAGATTTATATGGTACATCAGTTTTATATGGTACATCAGTTTTATCTGGTACAACAGTTTTATATGGTACAACAGTTTTATCTGGTACAACAGTTTCATTTGGTACAACCACCGTAATTGGTAATCCAACGAAATTAAGAAAGGATATTGAGTCGTAAGTGTACAAAAGCACTGAACTTGTATTTTCGTTGCTTCTTCATAAATATGTTTTCCGATGGTGTTACGGTTCGACCCTCAAAGGGGTCTCAAGTCGCGACCCACAGGTTGAGAACCGCGCTCCTGAAAACCTTTTCCAGAAACGTAACTTAAAATGAGAATACTTTTCATTGATAACCCTGTGAGCCCACCGCGCACCACCCCACCGCCCGCTTACAAATCACAGGATGGAAAAAAAAATCAAAACAAAACTATAATAAAAGCACCGCTATCGCAGACGAGGAACTGGGCGGCACACTACAGTTGAGCGGCACACAAAAGTTGGGCGGCACACTACAGTTGTTTGTAAACAATGGGCCGCTCTGTGATCTTGATTTACGAGCTCATATCGAGGGCCTGTAATTAGTCTAATCTTATGAGTCGATGAACAGCAGTTATCGTCCCATCTACCAGCTGCTCGGGCTTGTAATGGATTGGTCCCCGGAGTAGCTGAGAAAAAGTGTGCCCCCCCTCCCCTCCCCCACTCTTTTCAGAACACTGTTGTGGAATGTTTAAAATTAAGGAAATAATAAATGTCTAGATCAATGTTTAAGAACAGGCCTTGCTAACAGTTTAGTCACCTATTTACTAACTCATAAATATTGTCCTTTACAATAATTGGGTGCTTGGCCCCAGAACGTCATGGACTTCACGTGCATTTGAGAGAAGGAGATGATTCATGTCAAAATAAGGTAAAATGACTTTATTTCCCTTTCATTACCCTTTCCTACCAATATTCTATGTGCATTAACAATGACCTCTCCTTCTCGGTATTCAAATCTCACACATCTTTCATTTCTCGTCCCACGACATTAAACTGAAGATTGTTTTTTTGTAATTACCACAAAAAACCAAACGTTTCTTGTTTTTTAAAAAAAGCTATTAGTTTTGGTCATAGAATCCAACAAATCTTCTGTTTTCCGTCAAAATCAAGTTCCCGAAACTTCAAGTTCTATAATAGATGATACAATACCAGGGCCAGGAGCAGGAAGGATACAATACCAGGGCCAGGAGCAGGAAGGATACACAGCGCAAGATCGCTCTGGTCCTGTCGACTTGGAACGCAGCAACCAGGCAATGTGTTGTCGAGTTTGGCCACAGTTGTGTTTCAAACATGTAATAAATGGCACCATGTAAGGCCTTCTTGTGTTAAGTACTGTTTGAGACCATGAGGGGTGGGGGGGGGAAGAAAAGATCACAAGTGTTCCATGGTTGACACTGTTGATAGATATTGTACACATCGTTAAGACCAGAGTTTTCTCAGGAACGGATCTCTAAAGGATTTCTTTAATCTTCTATATCTCTAGATCTCCGCATGTACATACATGATTACACACACTTACATACATACATACATACATACATAGATTCACGTAGAACTAACAATATATCAAGGCCCGGATTTGATGAGCTTATATCACTTACTGCATTTGAAGAAATCAAAGAGCTGTGTGAATGACATTGTCCATTGTTCCGCTGACTTGTGCAGTCCAAAAAAACTGAGAATCCATTCAATTCAATAAAGTCGTTCCAGTGGCATCCAGAGCGGGACTAGAATTTTTCCTCCACTTTCACTTGGTCCGAAATACCATCCAGGACAATGCCAACCAGGACAGTGCCACCCAGGACAGTTCCAACCAGGACAGTGCCACACATGACACTGCCACCCAGTACAGTTCCAACCAGGACAGTGCCACCCAGGACAATGCCAACCAGGACAGTGCCACCCAGGACAGTGCCACCCAGGACAGTTCCAACCAGGACAGTGCCACACAGGACAGTGCCACACAGGACAGTTCCAACCAGGACATTGCCACCCAGGACAGTGCCACAGTACATTGCAACCAGGACATTGCCAAACAGGACAGTGCCACACAGGACAGTGCCACAAGGACATTGCCAACCAGGACAGTGCCACACAGAACAGTGCCACCAAGGACATTGCCACCTAGGACAGTGCCATCCAGGACAGTGCCACACAGGACAGTGCCACCAGGACATTGCCAAACAAGACAGTGCCACACAGGACAGTACCACCAATGACATTGGCACCAGGACAGTGCCACACAGGACAGGGCCATCAAGGACATTGCCACCCAGGACAGTGCCATCCAGGACAGTGCCATCGAGGACAGTGCCACCCAGGACAGTGCCACCAGAACATTGCCACCCAGGACAATGTCACAAAGGACAGAGCCACCCAGGACAGTTCCACGCATGACAGTGCCACAAGGACAGTGCAACGCAGGACAGTGCCACCCATGACCATGCCACCCAAGACAGTGCCACCCAGGACAGTGCCGCCCAGGACAGTGCCACCCAGGACATTCCCA
>CAXITT010000111.1:1436746-1449393 GCA_964033795.1 Lymnaea stagnalis | reverse complement strand
CCCAGGCCCAGGCGACCCAGGACAGTGCCACCCAGGACAGTGCCCCCCAGGACAGGGCCACACAGGGTAGTGGCATCCAGGACAGTGCCACCCAGGACAGTGCCACCCAGGACAGTGCCATCCAGGACAGTGCCACCCTGGGCAGTGCCACCCAGGTCCATGCCACCCAGGACAGTGCCACCCAGGACAGTGTCATCCAGGACCATGCCGCACATGACCAAGCACAATGCTGAAAATAGCGTCCCTCTCCTCATTAACAAACGATATATTATTGAGATGTACGCCCTATTGAATTAAAATTAATCAACTATTATTTGCGCCCCACCCCCCTTGAAAGGACCCCTATACACGACCCTGATGCCACCCGAAACCATGGCCAACCGTCTCCGTCCAACCCCACTGACCTTTGACCGTAACATATCCTCGTACCCCAGCGGGCCCCGTCTCAGAAATGAGCCTCACACGTGATCTCCACGCCCCTGACGGCTTATCACGAGAGATATCTCTTTCGATTACGGCAAAACGCACTCGGTGCAATCACCAGATAAGACGGAGCTGAGAATTATTAATTTGACTTGGTTTGAACGAGACCAAACCACTTGTTTACCCCGTCGGCTAGTTCTTTTCGTTGGCTGCTTGAGCGTTTCAGCATTGGTCCACTCGGAGCCCTAACATGGCGAACTGGTCTTTAGGATAATAAAAACAAACTATTTGGGATAAACGGACCTATCACTGCTGTCAGAAGGGGATCTCAAACGGTTACACGTAAATTAACACGATACCCATTTGTTTGAAACCAATGTGTACACAGGAATGGTGTTCAGGCGCGTGCCTTGGTGGAGACTTAAGAGATGAAGGACTGCGTTCAAACTGTGTGAATGAAATAGTGGAACACGGTTTGTTGAAGCGGCGGGACAGTAGGAGGTGAAAGGTCGCCGGCACCCGCAGAGATTTACAACTCAGTGGAGGACCGAATACTGACCGACCTGCATCTACTTTCATGGACTGAATTCTCAGAGCGGCTGTTCTCCTACGCCTGAGACAGTCTCCAAGACTGAGTGACTCGAAGAGACATCTGGTGGTGCGATGGACCTCAAAGCCCGCAGGGTGGAACTTCTATAGGACGACGCCAAGCAGATGAGATGGAGATGGGCGATGAAGAGAGATTATCTCGGCCACCACAAGCAGATGAGATGAGATGGGCGATGAAGAGAGATTATCTCGGCCACCACAAGCAGATGAGATGGAGATGGGCGATGAAGAGAGATTATCTCGGCCACCACAAGCAAATGAGATGAGATGGGCGATGAAGAGAGATTATCTCGGCCACCACAAGCAGATGAGATGAGATGGGCGATGAAGAGAGATTATCTCGGCCACCACAAGCAGATGAGATTGAGATGGGCGATGAAGAGATATTATCTCGGCCACCACAAGCAGATGAGATGAGATGGGCGATGAAGAGAGATTATCTCGGCCACCACAAGAGAATCGAAACCAACAAAGACTTACTGGAAAGGACACATCATTATCCTAGTGCTGATAACATCCCAAATCTCCAGATAACATCACCAGACAATATCTATAAAATGTGTTGGACTGCAATAAAGCTTTAAAATAGATTAATAAGACACGGAATTATTGTGTCAATATAACAATATAAGTTACGCTTAATAATAATTTTACATTAAACACAAGTAAACGTTTCGGCACATGCCTTCATCAGTACAAACAAACAAAACACATTTAAATAAGTATAAATTAAATTTACATAATATCAAATACATATCCTACCTAAAACAGAAAAAAAATGGAGAGGGCGCTAAAACCAGACAAAAACAAAATAAAGAAGAGTAGAAAGGAAGTGATTTGAACATAACTGTAAAGACCAAACAGGAAAAAGACATGGCAGCTAGGTAAAATTGTGGATTTGGTTCATTCCATATGGAGACAACGTACCAAATCTAGTTATTAATTTTTTCTCCATATAGATTCTATCTGAAGTGCTACTAGTAGAGAGTATACCAGTAACTGCGATGTCTGAGATACCATCATGGTTAGGGCTATTGAAATGTTTGGAGACCGGACAGAGAGCGTGTTTATTTATGTTATAGAGGTGTTCTCTGAACCGGTCCCTAAGGCGACGACCGGTCTCTCCTATGTATAATTTACCGCACTTTTTGCAAATGATGGTGTAAATCACGTTGCAACTAGTGCAGGTAAAGCCATCTTTTATTCTGAAAATATCTAACATGGAATCCACAAGGAAAGGGAAGAGAGGACAGGGAATAAATGGAGAAGTTAGGCAGACGCACAAAGTATTGGATACATGTAGACATGAGCTAGAGGCAGACGCACAAAGTATTGGATACATGTAGACGTGAGCTAGAGGCAGACACACAAAGTATGGCATACATGGAGACGTGAGCTAGAGGCAGACGCACAAAGTATTGGATACATGTAGACGTGAGCTAGAGGCAGACACACAAAGTATGGCATACATGGAGACGTGAGCTAGAGGCAGACACACAAAGTATGGGATACATGGAGACGTGAGCTAGAGGCAGACACATAAAGTATGGGATACATGGAGACGTGAGCTAGAGGCAGACACACAAAGTATGGAATACATGGAGACGTTAGCTAGAGGTACACATACAAAGTATGGGATACATGGAGACGTGAGCTAGAGGCAGACACACAAAGTATGGGATACATGGAGACGTGAGCTAGAGGCAGACACATGGAGACGTGAGCTAGAGGCAGACACACAAAGTATGGGATAAACCTGGAAGCAACTGCAAAGGAAAGACCGATGATATGAATGAACCATTTCTTGTTGACCGTCTTTGCCTCAGGCGGGGTAGGATAAACGGCAAGAGAAATTAATCCACAAGAGAATCAAGGGGTATGAGTAATATGGGGTGGGGGGTTATCCTCTCAGGATTAGTCATGTTATAGAATAAATTTAATACTCATTTTCTAAACACATTTTATGTGTTTCATCTCACGATACAATGTAGTCAATATAACCAACAAGTAACTATTTCTTTAAAAGGAGGGGGGGTGCATTAATTACGTCAACAAAATAGGGGGGGGGGTGGAAATGTTTGATAGGTAATTGTTGACAAGGTTAAGATTAGTTGACCTCAACAATCATGTTTTCTCTATTAAAATTTTAATCTTAAAAATTGACTGGTTAAAAAGTATAAGTGTAAATGAGTGTAAATGATCATATATGTTTAGGCTTTTAACAATATTAGATTTATTTAATGTGATCATGTGCACTGCAGTTGGCTGGTTAGAATGTTAGCACACTTTGTTAGTGCAAGAGAAGTCAAAAGTTGGCCTATCTTCGCCTGTAGATTCTGTTACAGGTATGGAACAAGCACAAGGTTTAAGAGTCATGTGCTGTCAAGATAAATGATATTGATGGAGTAGGAATACGATCTTTTTAGAATTCGATGCATGTTAAGTGAGTAACAATAACAACATCGCTGCTTGAACAGATTTGCAAAGTCTGTAACATCTGTTTTGCATCACAAGGCATATTGAAAAAGCATGTTCAACACTACCGACAATGCACTCATGAGGATAAGAAATTAGCACCTGCTCCTCAACGAAAAAAGGATTCAGCTCATGTGACTGGCTGCAAGGCGACAGAAAGAGCTTATGGCAATTCATGCTCACACCAACAATGCTTCTATTTTAAAAGCCGAACGGTTAGATGAGGATGATGTTGACTTGTCTGGTATATCAGTGCCACAAGATTAAAATGATCAATCAGTTGCTATAGACTATGTCCACCAGGGGCGTCATTTCAGTTTTTTTCAGGTGGGGGGGAGGAGGGGAGCGAATCCAAAACTTTGTCGGCTTGTTAAGTTGTTTATTACTGGAGGCGCCACAGTATATAGCAGTTTAAATAAAACCATCAAATTAGGAGGTGGGGGCAAATGCCCCCTGCCCTAACCAAATGAAGTATCTGATGCCCATGGTTACGATAGCAAACCTGTCTACTGCTTGGGAAGATTATAACAGCTAGAAACTATAACAGTCAGCTTTACTAACAATACTCATTTTATACTACAAGCCATGATACGTAGTCTGTAACAACCGTTCATTTGATTCTGCATTATAAAATTTAAGTATAAAAAACTGTTTAACTTGTTGATTAACAAGCCAAAGATGTAATGACATTTTTTTCCTACAATTTTATTGTCATTAAAATAGATCAGCACACAGTAAAATGTATTTATAAAATTATTCCTTATTCTTTTGGAGGGGGAAGGGGTGGGGTTAGAAAATGTTGACATAATTAAATAGGGGGGTCATTTAAAGTTTGACAGTCCTTAACAAGGGGGTGGGGGAGGGGGGGGGTCAAAAATTGCTTAAAAATTGTTGACGAAATTAATGGACGACCCCTAAAGTATTTTTAAAAAAAACTGTTATCACTTTGTTAATTACAACATGTCAATTTGATCAATTACAACATACACCATATTTCTTTGTTCAATTACAAAATACAACATATAACTTTGTTCAGTAACAACATTCAACATGTCACTTTGTTAAATAACAACATACAACATATCACTTTGCTCAATTAACACATACAACCTATCCAATTTGTTCTATAACATCATTCAACATATTTTGTGTGTGAAAAAGCGGTTTGTTTATTAATGGTCAGTGCTTGATAAGTTTACCTAATGGTCAGTATTTGATAAGTTTACCTAATGGTCAGTATTTGATAAGTTTACCGAATGGTCACTACTTGATGAGTTTACCTATGGCCAGTACTTGATACGTGTACCTACTGGTCAGTACTTGATGAGTTTACCTAACGGTCACTACTGGATAAGTTTACACAGAATGGTCGCTTTCCACAAATGAATTAATTTTTAAGCCCTTATATTCAATCTTTGCTTATTCGGTGCTGTTTCTGAATGTTTCGGTAAAAGAGACATGCGACAGGTACATGCTAGAAACCCGACTCTGTTACAGCTGTCATCGGGATGGGGGTCACGACATTTCATGAAATGGACATCCAAGATGTGAATTTATATTTAATGAACATTGCGTGAGAACAACCGACACACTAGCAAGTCTGTGGGGAAATCTATTGCAACAGAGCTGTAGAATAGTCTGGCCTAGTCGCCACCAGAGTGTCTCACATGGGATGTCAAATGACATGTCGTTGTTTCTCACATGGGATGTCAAATGACATGCCATTGTTTCTCACATGTGATGTCAAATGGCATGTCATTGTTTCTCACATGGGATGTCAAATGACATTTCGTTGTTTCTCACATGGGATGTCAAATGACATTTCGTTGTTTCTCACATGGGCTGTCAAATGACATGTCATTGTTTCTCTCTTGGTATGTCAAATGACATGTCGCTGTTTCTCACATTGGATGTCAAATGGCATGTCGTTGTTTCTCACATGTGATGTCAAATGGCATGTCGTTGTTTTTCACATGCAATTTCAAATGACATGTCATTGTTTTTCACATGGGATGTCAAATGACTTGTCGTTGTTTCTCACATGCAATTTCAAATGACATGTCATTGTTTCTTACATGTGATGTCAAATGGCATGTCGTTGTTTTTCACATGCAATTTCAAATGACATGTCATTGTTTCTCACATGGGATGTCAAATGACTTGTCATTGTTTCTCACATGCAATTTCAAATGACATGTCATTGTTTCTCACATGTGATGTCAAATGGCATGTCGTTGTTTTTCACATGCAATTTCAAATGACATGTCATTGTTTCTCACATGGGATGTCAAATGACTTGTCGTTGTTTCTCACATGGGATGTCAAATGACTTGTCGTTGTTTCTCATATGGGATGTCACAATCGACAAACGATTTTCGTAAAGGGATGACAACTTGGACACCACTTGGGATAAGCAATCATGTTTATTTAATGGGATAAGCAAAGATGATTATCTTATGGGATTTTGCAGCTTACACCATTGGGAATCTTAATATGGATTACAATATAGGATATGATAATATGGGATATCATACATACATTAACATTTTTATTACAAATAGTTTCTAAAACGTGAATGTTTTAATATTTATGTTTACATGCTTACAGACACCCTCTCCATGGACAAACATGTCACGAACATATGCAGATTAGCATACAACGAAATTAGAAAAATCAGTATCATTAGACACCTCCTCTCCTTTGATGCCACAAAAACTCTCGTCTCTTCACTCATTCTTTCAAAATTTGACTACTGTAACACTCTTCTCGCTGGAATTCCTCAACACCCCATAGACAAACTTCAGAAGGCACAGAACTCAGCATGCAGACTCATTTTTAAATCAAAGAAACATGACCACATTCAACCACACATGCGGCAACTTCACTGGCTTCCAATATCCTCTCGCATCAAGTACAAGTCTGCCAATCTATGCTTCAACTCGTGACCCTCACTTTCCTGTCTATCTCTCTGAACTGTTGCTTCCTTACATCCCCACAAGACAACTACGCTCTTCATTTGACAATAGAACCCTCTCAATCCCAAGAACCAAAACTAAGACCATCGGTGAACGCTCCTTCTACTTCCACGCGCCCACGTTCTGGAACCAGCTCCCCTACCGCATCCGTCATTGTGAAACTTCGTCCACTTTCAAAAAGTCCCTTAAAACCCATCTGTTTAGGTCCGCCTATGACCTGTGATGCACCCTCCTTGCCCTGCCTCATTTTCTGTCTCGGGTTGATCCTGTAGTATAGGCCAAAACGTGCCCAAGTGTACTCGTTTCTATAGCCATTTTAATTTTTAAGCTACTGTTTCTATAGTCATTTTTCACATTGTAGTTACTATTCTAGTGTCTCTGGTTTTTTTCTTTTTATTTTACTTTAGCAGTTTAAATGGTTTACATATTTTTAATAATTGTAAAGTGCTTAGCGCTGTAAGGTAAGTGCTAAAAAAAATGCCTAAATAAATAAATACGTATTTCAATGGAAGAAATACTTTCTTCCCAATTCGGCCATGGTTAAATGTAACAAATACTTTTGTCCCACGGTCATAGTTGAATAAAAGAAATACTTTCTGCCCCACTCGTTCATGGTTGGATGGAAGAAATACTCTCTGTCCTACACGGTCATGGTGGGATGGAAGAAATATTCTCTGTCCCACTCGTTCATGGTTGGATGGAAGAAATACTCTCTGTCCCACTCGTTTATGGTTGGATGGAAGAAATACTCGCAACTCGTAACCCACTCCAAGTTTTGCCACAATTCACCCACTGCCAAGTTTTGCCACAATTCACCCACTGCCAAGTTTTGCCACAATTCACCCACTGCCAAGTTTTGCCACAATTCACCCACTCAAAGTTTTGCCACAATTCACCCACTGCCAAGTTTTGCCACAATTCACCCACTGCCAAGTTTTGCCACAATTCACCCACTGCCTAGTTTGGCCACAATTCATCCACTGCCAAGTTTTGCTACAATTCACCCACTGCCAAGTTTTGGGCTCCATTCCTGGAAATTTATATGACAAACTTATAGAGTCGAGGATTATTGTACAACTATAAAGTAGTCGATTATTGTACAACTATAAAGTAGTCGATTATTGTACAACTATAAAGTAGTCGATTATTGTACAACTATAAAGTAGTCGATTATTGTACAACTATAAAGTAGTCGATTATTGTACAACTATAAAGTAGTCGATTAGTGTACAAGCTCAGAGCACTGCAGGATGCTAAGTGGCGATCTTGTTTCTTTTAATTATAATTTCCTATGAACGTATAATTAGTATGATCCGACCAATCCATGTCCCTGTGATAGGATTGCTCTATCAATCAAACCAGAGGTTTACTGTGGTTTAATCAAACATCATTCACGTTAAATATTTGGTCATAAATATATTTTAATGATATTTTGTGTCTCTTTTATGGTAATAAATCATGTAATGAAGGTGAAATAAAAACACTGGTCGATACCAGAAGGGTCAGATTAGGATGCGGTGGGTGGTGCTTGGTGGCGACTAGTTTTAGGTGGTTGTGCGGCTTGTTGGGTATTGGTGGTGTTGGTGTTGGCGGTGGGTATTGGTGGTGGTGTTGTTGGCAGTGGCGGTGGCGGTGGTAGTAGGTAGTGATTTTGTTGGCGGTGGGGGGTGTATTATTGAAGATTAAGAGATCCCTTAATAATTAGTAAGACGATGAAAGAATTTGGAAGCTGATATCTACATTTGTGTAGTGTTAAGATCTGACTTACTTTCATTTTGACATGTAATTTCTGGCTTTTTCTGCTAAAGATATTTTCCGGAATCTAAAATTTTAGACGTAAAGCAAAAAATTTAAAGACTTTATAAAAAACAAACAGTTTAGTTCTCCTGAATTGTGCTTTCAAGTTTCCATTATCACGTGGAAAGTTTTGTGAAATATCAACTTGTTTTTGTTTTTACATGTTTTTTCTGTTTGATTATGTTTTTGTTCTTCCCTCTCTCTCTCTCCCTGCACACCCCAGAACATATTCTATGACTTCACTACAGTGACTGGAAACATTCCCATAACAGACAGCCAAGATCATTGCCATATTTCAATAACTCACGGCCAAGTTCATTGCCATATTTCAATACGTCACGTTCTTTGTTCTTGATACCTGTCAATGTATTTGCTTCATTGCTCCTGTAAACAACCAGCTGACAAGGAAGTAAACAATCTCACTGATCAACCTTCAAATGCTTCTTTATTAAACGGATCTAAAAAAAATGTGAGATTTTCCAACTGACGTCTGACTTAAATTCGTGGAAACAAAATCAAAGCAGCCGTCTTTCATTGCGTCATTATCCGTCTTGTTTCCTAAAAGAATGTGTTCGTTACGGGCGAATCTAAGATTCGTTCAAATGGGTGCTGTAGAGGGAGGGAGGAAGCGAGGGAGTGAGGGAGTGATGATAATTTATAAATAGATTGGATTCTAAAAGTGTACCAGAAAAGATCCCATTTAATATTAAATCAAGATCTACCTCCACATCATTCGTGCAACAACTACCAGCCCAGGTACATGATTCCCAGTCATTTTAAAATCAGTCTAAACAATGTCCCGAAGAGCTAAAAAATTTCTCAGCTGACGCTCTCTACGTTATCTTCTCACCCCAATTTCAGAACCGCTGGATTAATTTCTAGCATGTTGACTTTCATACATGCCTACGGGGTTCCTTGGAGAAATCTTTGAACTTTTAAATAACATATTTCTTTGAATAACTTCTTGACTAAAGTCTTCTCTAAACAAGTCATGATGCAATATTTTATTTCTGCTTATTTTCTATACCGAGGTTGGACTGATTAATTATATCGACCTATCCTTATTTCAGAACTGTTTCAGTTGTCTTATAACATTCCTATCTAATTCGTATCTCTGTAAAATGTAAAATTCAAATTTATTTCTATCGTTCTATACTACTCCTTATTACTACACTATTACCCTTTTCTATACTATTCCTTAAGTCTAAATTATTCTATATTTCTAAACTATTCCGTATTTCTAAACTATTCCTTATTTATATACTTTTCCTTTTTGCTATAACATTCCCTTTTCAATAGCATAACACATTTATAAAGTACTCCCTATTTCTATAGCATTTCCTTGTTTTATGGTAATCCCTATTTTTGAAAAGCTTTCATTGTACTAAAAAAAAAATCCGTTAGATTTGTATGCAATTTTAAGTTTTATTCTGAAAGTCAGTGCAGAAATTATTATCAATAATTCATCAAAATACAACATCTTTAACTTGTTCTACCTTTAAATCGGATCCTTTGGCTTCGTAGAATGTCTTACTTCACTTCTGCACAGACTTTATTGTGTAATGAATTTTGAGAAATTTTCTTAAGCATTATTGTCTACATATTAGTGAATTTATTGACCCGTCTTTAAAAAAGTCTTTTAAACAAAGTTTTCAAATATTTTTTTCAATATATTATAATATTATTTACATAATGCTACGTTTCTATACTTTTCTCTACTTTTCTCTACTCCCCGTTCATTCTCTGTCAGTCTCTGTCAGTCTAGCTGTCTGTTTGTCCGTCTGTCTGTCTGTCTCTCTCTCTATCTCTCTTATTTCCCTCTTTCTATCTCTCTCTCTGCCTTTCTCCTTTACTCATTGTCTCGCTTTCTCCATCTCTCTGTCTTTCACTCTTTATCCCCTTCTCTCTCGTTTTCTGTCTTTCTCCTTCACTCTTGGTCTCTCCCTTTCTCCGCCACTCTCTATTTTTTACCCCCTCCCTCTCTCTCGCCGTGTACATATATATGTTTGAGAACCACTGATGTTTGTTTGAACAGTCCTAACAAATCCCCCCTCTCTATCAAATGATCCAGGCTTATTAACTAGTCCCACTATGGGGCTTATAGCTGACAACATTAAGACCTTACTTCGTTGTCTGTGCGAGTCTGTGTTTGTGCATGTGTGTGCGTGTTTCTGTGTAAATGTGTCTGTGTATGTGTGTGTCTTTTATCAGCTGAGCATTGCCACACAAGTGTGCGGTAACTGGGCAACACACAAATAAATGCTCGCGCAAGACCAAGCCCGTGAAATTCGGTTGGTTTCTCCAGAGCCAGTCTTCATTGGGCCCTTCTCCTTGATACGTAACTCTTCATTGGGCCCTTACCCTTTGTTACGTCACTTTTAATTGGGTTCTTAGCCCTTTTTACGTCACTCTTCATTGGGACCTTAGCCCTTGTTACGTCACTTTTCCCCTTAGCCCTATTTCCGTCACTCTTCATTGGGACCTTATCCCTTGTTACGACATTCTTCATGGGGCCCTTACCCTTTGTTATGTAATTGTTCATTGAACCCTTCTCCTAGATACGTAACTCTTCATTGGGTCCTGACCCCTTGTTACGTCATTCGTCACTGGGACCTTACCTCTTGTTACGTTACTTTTCATTGTGACCTTAGCCCTTGTTACGTCATTCTTTATTGGGTCATTAGCCCTTGTTAAGTCAGTTTTCATTGGGTCATTGGCCCTTGTTACGTCCCTTTTCTTTAGGCCCTTACACCTTGCTATGTCTCTCTTCATTGGGTCGTAACCCCTCGTTACGTCACTCTTCATTGGGCCACTACCCAATTTACAGATCTGTAATGTCTGGAAATGTTGAGATAAGTATCGGAATTATTTCGGTGTATGTTTGCATTCTCTCCATTCATTGTACATTCCGAACGATAAAATTATTGATAAGAAGCTGTCATTCGGATAATCGATGTTTCGGCATTTAGAAAATGGACGATCTATATATATATATATATATAATTCGCCATAAACTAGGGCACAAGACCAAGACGAAAACGCCGGCTATATATAGATACTCCAGAGCAAGCAATACGCAGGCAAACCCTACCCTCCCTTCCCTTTCCTGCCCATCGTTGTTCTCGAGACATGCGCATTGCGGTGGAGCTACAACCCCACACCTAATGCACCACCCTCGCTTGCCAGCAAGCTCGCGGCGCATGCTAAACCGCGGGTCGGTGTATGCTAAACCGCGGGTCGGCGTGAAATAAAAAGTGTGCAGTGACGTATCATGAAAAAAAAAGTGGGGGGGGGGGGGAAGGGGTGTAACTACATTGGCATTCTTAAATATGCGTAACTTTAGTTCACGTTTTTGTCAAGTAACTTTAGTAGATGGGAAGTTCATGCATTGCCACCGCAAATGTTTGGCGGGCTAGATCTAGTATACTTTGATATTTTAACAAATCTTAACAGTAAATAATATGGAGATACATAATATGATACAGAAAATATAACTACACTGAGAATTTTCATACGCAACACTTATGGAAGGTGCGATTGTAACAATGCCGCCTCTTAGGGTTGTACAATAGAACCGTCTGAAGTGGTTTACCATTAAATTAAAAAATAAATAACTACATGCATATAATAGTTAAACCGTTATCATCCTTTCAGTCAGTGTGATTACGTGTTTGTCTACGTGTGTGTGTCTACGTGTGTTTGTTTACAGTGTCTAAGTGTGTATCGACGAGTGGTGTCTACGTGTGTGCATCTATTTGCTTGTTTACGTGTTTTTCTACGTAGGTGTCTACGTATGTGTGTGTCTACGTGTGTCTTCATATGTGTCTACGTAAGTGTGTCTACAAATGTGTCAACGGGATTCGTCTACGTATGTGAATACGTGTGCGTGTGTCTACGTTTGTTTGCGTGTTTGCCTACGTGTGTTTGTCCACGTGTTTCTACATGTGCGTCTACGTGTTGTTCTAGAAGTATTTTAAGTCCCTTGTGGTGTCTGTTTCAAAGACGTGTGTCACTATCCAAGTTATTGAGACATGAACCCAATTTTCCTTTTAATCTGTGCGACCGCGCAGCTATCTCACAGATGCCGCGCAGCTATCTCACAGATGCCGCGTAGCTATCTCACAGATGCCGCGCAGCTATCTCACAGATGCCACGCAGCTATCTCACAGACGCCGCGCAGCTATCTCACAGATGCCGCGCAGCTATCTCACAGATGCTGCGCAGCTATCTCACAGACGCCGCGCAGCTATCTCACAGATGCCGCGCAGCTATCTCACAGATGCCGCGCAGCTATCTCACAGACGCCGCGCAGCTATCTCACAGACGCCGCGCAGCTATCTCACAGACGCCGCGCAGCTATCTCACAGA
>CAXITT010000111.1:1420288-1434940 GCA_964033795.1 Lymnaea stagnalis | reverse complement strand
CGCAGCTATCTCACAGATGCCGCGCAGCTATCTCACAGACGCCGCGCAGCTATCTCACAGATGCCGCGCAGCTATCTCACAGATGCCGCGCAGCTATCTCACAGATGCCGCGCAGCTATCTCACAGATGCCGCGTAGCTATCTCACAGATGCCGCGCAGCTATCTCACAGACGCCGCGCAGCTATGTCACAGATGCCGCGCAGCAACTTTGAGTATCCGCGCAGCAAACTCTTATGTAAGGGTGTGTTTATCTTTGTGGGGTGTAAAATTTTGCACGCAAAAAAATTGATCCTGTAAAACTTTGCACACAACTATATGATTTTGCACAGGAACCGGCAAACCTTAGAGGGAACATTGCACGAGGAACCTCTACTTTACAATCGGAGCTTCTTTGTTACCGTCTGTGTTACTTTGTTAGAGTCAGTGTTATGCTATCACCGTCAGTGTCACTCTCTGTGTCGACGTTACAATGCATTTTGCCGGGTCTCTATGTCTAAAACTATCTTTGATATTGTGTCGCTGTTACAGTGTCACTGCGTGTCACCTTCTGAATAACGGTAGCACTGTGTCCCTATCACTGTGTCGCTATCAGTGTTATTGTGTCTTCACATGTGTTACTATGTTCACGGTCACGGTAGTGTCGCTGAAGGAGCTATGTTACTATACGTTTTGCTGTATTCCATGTTTCACTGTATCCCATATTTCACTGTATCCCATGTTTCACTGTATCCCATGTTTCACTGTATCCCATGTTTCACTGCATCAGATGTTTTACTGTATCCCATATTTCACTCTATCCCATGTTTCACTGTATCCCATGTTTCACTGTGTCAATGTATGTATATAAGCTTACATTTTATTAAAGTCATACGTGACTATGTTATGAGTTGCCCCCCTTGTTAGCAATACTAAAGTAATTTAGTAAACGGCCAACATCACCTAACAGGCTTGGCTGCGAGAAGGGGGGGTTGGGTTGAAGTGGGGGTCAAGTGGGGTCGTAATTGATTGAGTCCAAATGAAATTACTGTTATTTGGGAATTTGGGTTCTGGTGTAGCGCGGGGTGGAGGGGGGTGGGGGTGGGGGAGTAATTCAATACTAGCAAATAAAAGGAGGAAATCGAAAAACAATTCTGTTTGGGGGTCAACATCATGGGGAACTATTGCAGCAAAGACTTCAGGATTGATTCTGTTCTTGGAGAATTCCAGAGATCGAATGTTCTTAAATGATATAAAAACATGATGAAGCTAGTAACGTACAAAATGATAATAAAGTATGTCACATACAAAATCAAGATAAAATAGGTCACATACTAAATCAAGATAAAATAGGTCACATACAAAATCAAGATAAAATAGGTCACATACAAAATCAAGATAAAATAGGTCACATACAAAATCAAGATAAAATAGGTCACATACAAAATCAAGATAAAATAGGTCACATACAAAATCAAGATAAAATAGGTCACATACAAAATCAAGATAAAATAGGTCACGTAGCCAAAACATGAATAAATATGTCAACGGGAAGTTTTTTAAAATTATTTTGTTTTATCTTAACATTAACACAGACACACTCTAAATACTGAAATGTTAGACTCTCTTCTATTGCCCCGACAAAGACTTTACAGGCATGCCACATCTGCTGGTCATCATCGTACGTCAGTCTGTCTGTGTGAATGTATCTGGTGTCTCCACCCCCCACCCCCCCTCCCCCGGGCTGTCAGATCGGTTCTTATAGCAGCTGTCTGAGCGGGGGTCAGAGCAGCTGTTAGAGCAGAATTCAAAGCAGCTGTCAGAGCCGCTGTCGAAGTGGCTGTCAGAGCAGCTGTCAGAGCGGATGTCAGAGCGGCTGTTAGAGCGGCTGTTAGAGCGGCTGTCAGAGCAGCTGTCAGAACAGTACAAGTTCATACTTGCACTTTTCAATTTTGTTTCACAAACAACGTTAAACACGTTAGTACATGTTTAACCTGAGTATTCTTTCTGTCATTCTTTCTGTCATTCTTTCTTTCATTCTTTCTTTCATTCTTTCTGTCATTCTTTGTCATTCTTTCTGTCATTCTTTCTGTCATTCTTTCTGTCATTCTTTCTGTCATTCTTTCTGTCATTCTTTCTGTTAATCTTTCTGTTATTCTTTCTGTCATTCTTTCTTTCATTCTTTCTGTCATTCTTTGTCATTCTTTCTGTCATTCTTTCTGTCATTCTTTCTGTTAATCTTTCTGTTATTCTTTCTGTCATACTTTGTGTCATTCTTTGTGTCATTCTCTGTGTCATTCTTTGTGTCATCATTTGTGCCTCCATTTGTGCCTTTCTTTCTGTCATTTTCTGTCATTCTTTCTGTCATACTTTGTGTCATTCTTTGTGTCATTCTTTGTGTCATTCTTTGTGTCATTCTTTGTGTCACCATTTGTGCCTCCATTTGTGCCTTTCTTTCTGTCATTTTCTGTCATTCTTTCTGTCATTCTTTCTGTCATACTTTGTGTCATTCTTTGTGTCCTTCTTTGTGTCATTCTTTGTGTCATTCTTTCTGTAATTTTTCTGTCATTCTTTCTGTCATTTTTTCTATCATTCTTTCTGTCATACTTTCTGTCATTCTTTCTGTCATTCTTTCTGTCATTCTTTCTGTCATTCTTTCTGTCATTCTTTCTGTCATTCTTTCTGTCAATCTTTGTGTCATTTTTTATGTCATTATTTCTGTCATTCTTTCTGTCATTCTTTTTGTAATTTTAGGGTCATTCTTTCTGTAAAACTTTCTGTTATTCTTTGTGTCATACTTTGTGTCATTCTTTGTATCATTCTTTGTGTCATTCTTTGTGTCATACTTTGTGTCATACTTTGTGTCATTCTTTGTGTCATTCTTTGTGTCATTCTTTGTGTCATTCTTTGTGTCATTCTTTGTGTCATTCTTTGTGTCATTCTTTCTGTCATTCTTTCGGTCAGTCATTGTATCATTTTTTGTGTCATTCTTTCTGTCATTCTTTGTAAAATTATTTTCGTCATTCTTTCTGTCATTTTTTATTAGCAAAGTTTCGTCTCATTATTGATGTTTAACATGTTATGTTTAGGTCCAGCAAATTTCTTGAAAACTTTACTGGTCTAAATTTCTTTCTTTCTTTATTAGCTTATTTAATTCAGTTTTCGCCTATCATTTGTAGTTGATAGTTTTGTTGATTTCATTTCATTGGGTAAATTGATCAAACAAAACACTTCTGAGCTTATGTTGGTAATAATCATTCAGTTAAATGCACGAGATGTTAGTTTTTTGACTGTTGAATTCAATTCTAATTCAAAAGTCAAAAAAACTAAGATCTCGTGCATTGAACTGAATGATGATTACCAAGATAAGCACAGAAGTGTTTTGTTTGATCAATTTATATTATATAAATGAATGTGAAAGTTTGTGCTTGTTCCACAAAGATTTTACATGGCTTGCTGGATCTTGACCAAACTTGGCACATATATCCATCGTTATCCGGAAGGATCTCATTAGAGGTTATGAACTTTTTTAAATTTTCTGATTGGGGCCGGGGGCCCCGAATTTTTTTTTCCTTATATGAGCTATATTACAAAAAAATAGAAACAAACACTCCTACACGAATAGATGAATATTGACCAAACTTAGCACACAAACACTTGATTATCCATACTCAAATACCGAAGGATACTGAACTCATAATATCTATCCCTCTGGGGCCGGAGGGGGGCCCAATTTCCTTTTTCCTTTTATAAGCTATATCTTCTTCTTCTTCTTCTTTATTTTAAGGGCCCACGATCAATGAATTGATCATTCTGGCTCCTATGTTTCAGAGGGGTTTGCGATGTTACTGTCCATGGGTTTCAATGGGATACTTCACTGGTTGCAAGGGCGACTCAGCAGTGGTGTTATGAACTGGGGGTTGGAATACAGGAGGCAATAGACACAAATGTATCGAGTGTAGCCGCCTCAACTGTTGCTTTTGGAAGCTTGTTCCAGTCCCCTATTGTCTTCGGCAGGAATGAGGAGCTTCTGTACTTTGTTCTTGTTTTTATCAGCCGGAACTGTTTGTCGTGACTTCGTCGCAGTCTGGCAATATTTGGATGTAGTCCTAGCGTGGTAGCAATACCGTTCATTGTCTGTATGAAGTAACGCTGGATTTAAAAATAAGATTATCCAATGTAGAATTTTCCAGAAAGTTCAATAACTTTAAAAAGCTATATCTATAGCATTTTTAAACCGATTTTAATCGGACAAATTTTAAATTTGATCTCCATAATTGATCCGAATGATTTTTATTGGGCCCCACATCTCAAACATAACTAAAACGGTTCTTTATTAAATCGGCCCCCACCAGGGCCTCAGTGGCGACGCTACACCAGGTCCCACCGGGGCCCCTATTTCAATTAAAATGCACTATGGTTATAGTAGTACAATTTAATTGTATAATATTTCGCATTCGAGAAATAATTACATAGAAAAGTAATTTTTACACGTTTCATGGAGGACATTAGCTTTATCTAGAATGTTCCAGAAGGTTCTATATTGTTCTACGGGGATATATAAAGGGATATAAAGTTTAAAGTAACTTTACCGAGATCCAGCAGTAAATTGAACCCAACGGTAACGCGATCCCATCGGGTCACGGGATCAAACCGGGATCGGGATCCTATCAGGAAATGGGACGCTATACGAGAAGAGGATCCCACCGGGAAACGGGATACTAACGGGATCGGGATCCCACTCGGATCGGAATGCTATCCGGAAAACTCAAACCTGCCGATATCGGTACCCCACAGCTATCGGGTTCCCACCGGTTTCGGGATCCCACTGGTATCGAGATACCATCGGGATCGGAATATCGACGAGATTGGAGTCATACCGAAATTGGAATCCAGAGGGATCGGAACTGGGAACTGGTAAACTAACGACGGCAGCAGGATACTGACCGCATTGGAAGCCCACCGGCATCGGAATGATTATAAGGCTGTAGACTGTAGAAGTTCCTTCGTTCCGAATGTTTTCCCGGCAAATGCCGGGTATATCCACTAGTATGTGTATTATTATTATCATTATACATGGTTTTATATAGCGTGGTACCCCAGCCTAGGGCTGGGCTCACCAAGCTGTACACACAATTGAACAAACATAATCAAAATCTGAAATAATTAATTAATAAAATCAAACAAAACAAATGTATCTATAAAACTATTGACATGTCAAACCATGGACCACACTCAGTGCCATCGTTTTATGATCAGAGGTGGGAATCAGTCAGGATAGTAGAGATTAAATTGATGGGTTTTGAGTGCAGTTTTGAAGGTTGAGCAGATCTTTGATATATGATACAACTTTTACACCAGATTCCGAATTTTCCAAAAAGCGGTGAACTCAAATAGTTAAATTATTAATTTAAAAAATAATAAAGTTTCAAATCTCTTTTGACATTTAGATATGGTTAAATATAAGTCACTTGTTTCGGTGGCGTTTGTAATAACCAGCTGCGCCCCACCATCCCCCACACTCACGCTTTTAAGTATTCCTGTTGTATTCCACCCTTCCCCCACATCTCCCCAAACAACCCCCCGCCCCCCTCATCTGCTCTGTCCATTGTTTCCTGCCCTGAAGTCGCCACCACGTTCATTCCTGGGTGTACACATCAGATTAGTGGAATCGTGTTTGTAAACAGATCTAAGAACAGCTTGCCCCCGCGAACCCTCTCCGGGTGGGCTTGTGGGAGGGCAGAGAGGAGACATAGGGCGAGGAGGAGACATAGAGCAAGGAGGAGAAATGAGGCAAGGGTGAGAGGCTCAGTGGCGTTCTCAGTAATAAGACAAATGTTTTAATTGCTGATTCTCTGATGTTAAAACTAAGAGCCGAATGCAGCAGAATGTGTTTAGATATACTTCCAAGGTTTACTTAAAACTTGTCACATGACCAGTCAAGAGACAGGTGTATAGAGTAAGTTTACAGTGTATGTGAGTTCCTCCATCCAATCCTATCTCTTGTCACAAGGTTCGTTTAAATTTTTTACAGCTTTTCCTAAAGTAGGGAAAAAGGTCATCATGTCTAGTGTGGCATAGTTACACAGAGGTCACAGGGCCATTTCTAGTGTGACATAGTTACACAGTGGGTCACAAGACCATTTCTAGTGTGACATAGTTACAAAGTAGGTCAAAAGGCCATGTCTAGTTACATAGTGGGTCACAAGACCATTCCAAGTGTGGCATAGTTACACAGTAGCTCACAGGGCAATTTCTTGTGTGACATAGTTACACAGTGGGTCACAAGGCCATGTCTAGTGTGACATAGTACACAGTATATATATATATATATATATATATATATATATATATATAGTATATATATTATATTTATATTTTTTTTTTTTTTTGCCTTGATGAAACAATTCGTTGAAGCGCCTTGGTGAATTGTTTTATTGACACAAATTGTTTGTGTCCAATTAATCTGCTTGATAGCTTTATCGCATTTCAACACTCTTATAATAAGTTAATCTCACCAATGATTATAATTTATTTTCAACCAATAATAATAATAATGATAAAGTTTATTTGAAATCACGCTTCGTCCCCAAAGGCTCGAAGGTACATAGTCATCCATATTAAAAGAGAAATGAAACAATCTATAATATACCACCTTGAAATACAAAATGCAACATTGCAAAAACTATATACGAGAATACCCATTCTAAGTCTTTCATACCTAACAACCATAAACAACACAGGCCAAAATATATAAGAGATTTCTTTCACTAATGTAACAAGCTGAAGCGGACACTTCAGATGCAGCTCACCTAGCCAAACTTGTATATTAAATATGCAACAAGTCTACATGTACATTCTAGTTACACAACAAACATATATGTACATTCTAGTTACACAACAAACATATATGTACATTCTAGTTACACCGCGAACATATATGTACATTCTAGTTACACCACAAACATACATGTACATTCTAGTTACACCACGAACATTCATGTACATTCTAGTTACACCGCGAACATATATGTACATTCTAGTTACACCACAAACATACATGTACATTCTAGTTACACCACGAACATTCATGTACATTCTAGTTACACCACAAACATACATGTACATTCTAGTTACACCACAAACATACATGTACATTCTAGTTACACCACAAACATACATGTACATTCTAGTTACACCACAAACATATGTACATTCTAGGTACACCACAAACATACATCTACATTCTAGTTACACCACAAACATACATGTACATTCTAGTTACACCACAAACATACATGTACATTCTAGTTACACCACAAACATACATCTACATTCTAGTTACACCACAAACATACATGTACAGTCTCCTTGGCCACGTCAAAAGTCTTCCATCTTCAACTCTTGTGCTAACCTGCTCATCATTCAGTCTGACGTGCCGCACAGGATGACGGCACATCCATCCATCCTCCCCCCCCCCATTAATCCACATTTAACCACACAATCTGCTGTTGACGATCAATATTAATCCACCTTTCAAACCACGTACCCACATCCACCTGCCACATACCACCACTTGTCCTCTCTCCGGTTCCCGTAGTGTGCCGCAGAACCTGTGACACCAGCCGCGCGCCATTGAGCGCACGCGCATCTACGCTGCTCGGTGCCTCCCTCCGACTTCCTCCTTGCGTCCAACGCCCTCCCCCGTCTCCCCGCCCGGCTGTCTTTATCCACTCCAACAAATAAACAAACAGGCTGTCGCCCTGTTCGGGATTTCTAAGGAGTTTTGTCTGTCTTCAAGTTCATTACGGAATCTCTAATAATAGTTTGGTAAAATAGTTTTTTGTTTAATCTGAAGGCGGGAAAAGGGCTAAAATATATATATGAAAGTTGGCATTGTTTGGCATTTTTAAAACTTATCTGAATCAAACACATCGCTTAAGATTGTTCCTATTTAGATAATATTTCGGTTTTTACAAAAGTGCATAAGTTACAGAATAATAAGTCCAGTGTTGTAACTAGGACTAACTCTGTGGAGAAAGAGGACAAAAAGTTGCATTTATTGTGCAAGTTGACAAATAAAATAAGTTACCAAGTTTTAAAATTTGTTTTCTCTACTGCTGGATAGCAGAGACCACAGACCACAGGTCCCTGCATTTCTGGATTTAGGGGATAGTGCTAGTGCCCGATGCGGACACTTGGATATTCCAACAATCTCAAAAGGTACGTTCCTTTTTTATAACAAAGCTTTCTGCCACTGGTGTCTCATTTAGCCTGGACAATAAGGACATCCGCAGAATTCATACTTTCGGAAAAGAAGAAATTTATTTGCATAGGTTTGACCGTGAGATGAATATATTTATCCACTTTTCTTTAGAAAGTGCTATGCATTTTCAGAAAACTACGACGAACAAATGAGACCAAAGTCAGCGGCAAGAGATCACTAGCAAATCAGAAATAGGACCTAGTACAGTACAAAGAGATCACTAGCAAATCAGAAATAGGACCTAGTACAGTACAAATTCTCTAAGTCACTGGCAAGAGATCACTAGCAAATCAGAAATAGGACCTACTAGAGACAAATGCATGAAGTTTTGAAAAATCTTTTTTTAATCTGTCAGCATCTCACACCCAGATTGTCCAGTGAAAACAATCTTTGAGTCTTCTGGGCATCAGATGAACGTCTTTGATAGAGACTAAACGTAATGTTACAGACATATAGCATATGTTATAGACCTACAGAATATGTTACAGACATACAAAATATGTTACAGACCTATAGAAAAGTTATCACCTTTGCTAATGACCAAGCCACAAATCAAAGAGAAGAAAGCAGTGATTTTTTTACGGACATGTTTGGATTGTGGATTGTGGATTGTGGATTGTGAAACACGATTTCTATTTTTAGAGGAAATTTAAAAACATGTGATTTTTAGTTGGATAAAGTCAAATGAAATTAACGGGAAATTCGTTCAAAAATGTGACGTCACTTATAACAAGAATTGTACAGAGCAGTGGGAAAAAAACTTATGATAAAAAAATTGGATAAAATGTTTGACATTCTGCAATACAGACTTACTTTTTAAAAAAAATTAAGTGGTCGTTAGTTTCCATGAGAAATGCTCTCTGTATCATGCCCTTAGTTTGCGTAAGAAATTCTCTCTGTATCATATCCTAAGTTTGTATAAGAAATTATCTCTGAATCATGTCCTAAGTTTGTGTAAGAAACTCTCTCTGTATCATGCCCTAAATTTGTATAAGAAATTCTCGCTGTATCATGCCCTAAGTTTGTATAAGAAATTCTATCTGTATCATGCCCTAAGTTTGTATAAAAAAACTTTGTTAAGATTAAATTCGTCTGCACACAGGGCATTACTTGTGACGTAAATGTTAAGATTCAAGTTCTCTGCCTACATGGCATTGATGGTCCCGTTAGTGTTAAGATTAAAGTCGTCTGCCCACAGGACATTGATATTTCAGGTTCGTGTTAAGATTGAAGGAAGTAATTTATTTTTGTTGGTCAATGACCTCTCTCATTCCAAAATACATTTTCTTGGCTAAGCAAAGTTAATCGGAAAATCCCCAAAGTCTACCAACCCAGGCTATTTATAACCTCAAGTCATTCATTCTGGAATCTTTGCCCGACGACCATTGAAAGGCTGGCATTTTTCCTCAGTGAATTATTTATTTAGCTCAAAGATTTAGTGAGCAGGTGGTTAATAGATCTTCAAGTGGCTATGTTCTCTCGTGATTTATGTTCTCTCAGAATGTATGTTCTCTCGTGATGTATGCTGTCGCGAAATGTATGCATGACCTTTAGTCATTTAGCAGATCGTGAAGATTAATGAGACACACAAAAATTAAGGAAACAAAACAATAGATGTTCAGTTTCAATTATGGTTACGCAAACTACAAACTACAAAATAGAAACTACAAACTACAAAATAGAAACTACAAAATATAAACTACAAACTACAAACTTTAAAATATAAACAACAAACTACAAACTACAAACTATAAACTACAAACTACAAACTACAAAATATAAACTACAAACTACAAAATATAAACTACAAACTATAAACTACAAAATATAAACTACAAACTAAAAAATACAAACTACAAACTATAAAATATAAACTACAAACTACAAAATATAAACTACAAACTACAAACTAAAAAATACAAACTACAAACTACAAAATATAAACTACAAACTACAAAATATAAACTACAAACTACAAAATATAAACTACAAAATACAAACTACAAACGTGTCAGCAAAGGCATTCATCAGTGAAACAAACATATTCTTATAAGAATAAATTAAATGTAAATAATATAGATGTACCTATACCTATACCTAAAAATTAAAGAAAACAAAAGACTAAGAATGGGCACAAATCCCTGATAGGAACAAAATTTATATGAACGCAAAGAAAGCTTGTGGAAGTGTAATTTAAAAAAAAACAAACATGAAAAAGACATGACAACTGTTTAAAATTGTTAACCTGTTTTATACCGTATGGAGTCAACGTACCAAATGGTGTTAACAATTTATTTTCCACATAAACTCTTATCAGGTGTATTACTTGCACACTATACCAGTGGCTGCCATGTCTAATATTCCATTATGGTTAGCACTATTGAAATGTTAAGAAACGGGACAAAGAGTTTGTGTATTGATGTTGTACAGGTGTTCTCTTAAACTGTCTCCAAGGCGGTGACCTTCTCCCCTACATATGATTATCTGCACTTTTTAAAAAGGATTATTGTGAAAGTAAAACTATCTTTGATATTTTCAGAGGAAAATGTAACTTATTAATTTCAATCAAGTAGGGACATGAGTGACAATGGCAAATTTCTGGTGCCTGTATATGCCTAGATGTGATTTTATAGCAAGTATGTAGCTTCTAACAAGTATGTTCCCAAGGCCCTTGTCCCCCCCGGAAAGCGAAAAGACAAGGACCGTTGAAAATCTAAATGTTGACAGGGTCTATGATTAGAATTTGAACAATTTTCGAGAACTAGATGACTATGATGGCAATTGCCCATGTGAACTAGATGACTATCATGGCTATTGCCCATGTGAACTAGATGACTATCATTGCAATTTCCCATATGAACTAGATGACAATCATGGCATCTGCCCATGTGAACTAGATGACTATCATTGCAATTGCCCATGTGAACTAGATGACTATCATGGCAATTGCCCATGTGAACTAGATGACTATCATTGCAATTGCCCATGTGAACTAGATGACTATCATGGCAATTGCCCATGTGAACTAGATGACTATCATTGTAATTGCCCATGTGAACTAGATGACTATCATTGCAATTGCCCATGTGAACTAGATGACTATCATGACAATTGCCCATGTGAACTAGATGACTATCATGGCAATTGCCCATGTGAACTAGATGACTATCATGGCAATTGCCCATGTGAACTAGATGACCATCATGGCAATTGCCCATGTGAACTAGATGACTATCAAGGCAATTGCCCATGTGAACTAAATGACTATCATGGCAATTGCCCATGTGAACTAGATGACTATTATTGCAATTTCCCATGTGAACTAGATGACAATCATGGCAATTGCCCATGTGAACTAGATGACTATCATGGCAATTGCCCATGTGAACTAGATGACTATCATGGCAATTGGCCATGTGAATTAGATGACTATCATGGCAATTGCCCATGTGAACTAGATGACTATCATTGCAATTTCTCATGTGAACTAGATTACTATCATGGCATCTGCCCATGTAAACTAGATGACTATCATGGCCATTGCCCATGTGAACTAGATGACTATCATGGCAATTGACCATGTGAACTAGATGACTATCATGGAAATTGCCCACGTAAACTAGATGACTATCATTGAAATTGCCCATGTGAACTAGATGGCTATCATTGCAATTGCCCATGTGAACTAGACGACTATCATGGAAATTGCCCATGTGAACTAGATGACTATCATGGCAATTGTCCATGTGAACTAGAAGACTATCATGGCAATTGCCCATGTGAACTAGATGACTATCATGGCAATTGCCCATGTGAAATAGATGAATATCATGGCAATTGCTCATGTGAACTAGATGACTATCATGGCAATTTCCCATGTGAACTAGATTACTATCATGGCAATTGCCCATGTGAAGTAGATGACTATCATGGCAATTGCCCATGTGAACTAGATGACTATCATGGCAATTACCCATGTGAACTAGATGACTATCATGGCAATTGGCCATGTGCTTTTTTCTTTGACTGAGGTGCTAGGTGTCATCACACCAATGATAACTCAAGTTTCAGATGTCTTCACACCTAGTATATATTGTTTCTGAAATCTCATTATTGTGTATTACAATCTTATCATTTTCATACTTATAAATTCCAATTTTTTAAACAATACAATCCCAGTAAACCTTATGGCACACAGCTGACAGAGTTCCTGTTACACCGTCAAAGTGGTGCTACCTGAACTTGCTCCGGTACGTGAGCTATAGCCTACCTGTTCAAAACATTGCAGACATTGAAAGTAACCATCCTCAGCTAAGATTGCACATTGCACCTGTCCTTTGCTGCAATGCGGATAGTTTCTGTCCTAACATATTTAAGAATGTCCAAGCCAGATGACATGACACTGACACACGATTTGCCGTTCAACTAAACTGTCAGTCCTGTGACGCATCAGGAGAACGCAGGTCTACAAAACCCGAGAGGTAGAGCAACCCTATCTCACCCCGTTTTTTTGGGTTTTTTTTTTTGGGGGGGGGCATCGCTTCCCCATATGGACAATAGTCGCGTGCGGTGGCGTTCCTACACTAAAAGCCGCCATGGGGAAAGGACCAAAAGTGCGCGCCCCCAACACACCAACACATACACACCGCCTTTCAATAATGCTTTATTAAAACCTCAAAGTGCCATCTGGGGTGGTCAGCTATTTCACACCCCTCTAGTTACGCCAGTCGCAATTCGGAATGGTTAAATCAGTTTCTCAAGTGAGCTGAGTGAATGGCTTGTTAAAAAAAAAACATCTCAAAGACAGACATCGGAAGACGACGTGCAGCAGAGACGTTGGCCTAGATTCAAATGAGCTATTTAGGCCAATCTGGACCAAGCTTAAACTCTAATTAAAGATAAGTTGTCAAGCGTTCAGACCGCCCTCAAAAAAGTTCAAAATCTAACCAAAGATAAGTTGTCAAATCAAAATCTAACCAAAGATAAGTTGTCAAATCAAAATCTAACCAAAGATAAGTTGTCAAATCAAAATCTAACCAAAGATAAGTTGTCAAATCAAAATCTAACCAAAGATAAGTTGTCAAATCAAAATCTAACCAAAGATAAGTTGTCAAATCAAAATCTAACCAAAGATAAGTTGTCAAACGAAAAAAAAAAATGAAGACGTCAGAATTCAATAATCGTTCTTGTTTCTAAAAGTCACAAAAACTGAGACGCCCTTGTCAAAATGTTTCAACGGAGACGCCTTTGTCAAAATGTTTCAACGGAGACGCCTTTGTCAAAATGTTTCAAGGGAGATGTCCTTGTCAAACTGTTTCAACGGAGACGCCTTTGTCAAAATGTTTCAACGGAGGCGCCTTTGTCAAAATGTTTCAACGGAGACGCCTTTGTCAAAATGTTTCAAGGGAGACGTCCTTGTCAAACTGTTTCAACAGAGACGCCTTTGTCAAAATGTTTCAACGGAGACGCCTTTGTCAAAATGTTTCAACGGAGACGCCTTTGTCAAAATGTTTCAAGGGAGACGTCCTTGTCAAACTGTTTCAACGGAGACGCCTTTGTCAAAATGTTTCAACGGAGACGCCTTTGTCAAAATGATTCAACGGAGACGTCCTTCTAAAATGTTTCAACGGAGACGTCCTTGTCAAACTGTTTCAACGTAGACGCCTTTGTCAAAATGTTTCAACGGAGACGTCCTTGTCAAACTGTTTCAACGGAGACGCCCTTGTCAAAATGTTTCAACGGAGACGCCCTTGTCAAAATAATTCAACGGAGACGTCCTTGTCAAACTGTTTCAACGTAGACGCCTTTGGCAAAATGTTTCAACGGAGACGTCCTTGTCAAACTGTTTCAACGGAGACGCCCTTGTCAAAATGTTTCAACGGAGACGCCCTTGTCAAAATGTTTCAACGGAGACGTCCTTGTCAAACTGTTACAACGGAGACGCCTTTGTCAAAATGATTCAACGGAGACGTCCTTGTCTCGGTATCGTTTTTTATTGTAAACTCATTCACTGTCCGTTATGACGTACTGTTCATCTAACGTGCCAAATCTTAAAACATGATTAAATTTGTATTTTACTTTAGCAACTTGTAAGCTTATATGTTTGTTTGTTTTCTAATCATTTGATTGTGTATTTTTATATCAACTTACTAGTAATGTTTTTAGGAAATAAAAACTATGTTAACTTATAAAGCACGTGCAAAAGTAAAATACTAGAAAGGTACACATAGTAATCCAGGAGCAAAGAAAAAAAGATGTATGGTTAAGTCTGTTGACATCTATATCTGGTTAGTCTCGTAAAAGGCTATAGGTCACAGTCAATTTATAGTTTGGGTATTTCTCCTTCTATGTAGACCCTTCTAGAAACAGTAAGAAACTTTTCCAAATCAAGGGCGCTTGGGGGGGGGGGG
>CAXITT010000111.1:1395402-1406371 GCA_964033795.1 Lymnaea stagnalis | reverse complement strand
CAAGTGTGCAGCTTGCGAGCCTGGGGGTGGCACACTAGAATAGTAATAGAGTTCAGGGGTGTGACCAAGTGTGCAGCTTGCGAGCCTGGGGGTGGCACACTAGAATAGTAATAGAGTTCAGGGGTGTGAACAAGTGTGCAGCTTGCGAGCCTGGGGGTGGCACACTAGAATAGTAATAGAGTTCAGGGCTGTGAACAAGTGTGCAGCTTGCGAGCCTGGGGGTGGCACACTAGAATAGTAATAGAGTTCAGGGCTGTGAACAAGTGTGCAGCTAGCGAGCCTGGGGGTGGCACAATAGAATAGTAATAGAGTTCAGGGGTGTGAACAAGTGTGCAGCCATGCGAGCCTGGGGGTGGCACTAATTACGATTCTTATAAGTACGTTACGTGAATGCATTGTTTTGTCAAATGTTCTGCCTCACCCCCCCACCCCCAACACCCATCATCAAATAATCAAAATGACTGGGCTTTTGTTCGTGTGTTTCTTTCATGTAAAATCTTTGAAAGGCTTATTGACCCACTTCCCGTCATCCTTTCGAGCTGAAACTTGGCCCATAGACTCGTTGACAATGACAAAACATTTCCTCAAATTTTCAGCCCACACCCTACGCCCAGATTTAGGTTTTTCCTGTTTTTCAAAGGGAGTATGAAGGACACATGACACAATTATTGCTTACGAACTGTAGCCATCGCCAAGTCACACATAAGTGGATATAAAGGATTTATACCAACAGCCGTGCTTTCAGGGGTTGTTTCCTTATGCTTTATTACATTGGCAGATCAAACTTTCTGATGGAGTTGGAAAGAAATAAAGCTCTGTGTCTCGTGCTCAGATAAAATTGATTTGAAATAATATTACATAGATGACGTTGCTTTGGAAAATTAATCATCCTGCTATTTAATGCCTATAGACTTAAACATAATTGCCAACATAGGATGGCTTACCATCATATAAATGTCTTTATTATTTTTTTTTAAATGATTTAGTATTAGCGCTTAGCCAACCGTTGAAAACAAGAAATATAACACAATGAATTCGAGTTTTATAGTGGCAGATGAAGTCAAGTCAAACACAAGATGGCGCCTCGAGCAATTTTAATTAACATTGATTATAATTCTTTATATTATCGAAATGTCATCTGACAGAAGCAATTCAATGTCATCTGACAGAAGCAATTCAATGTCATCTGACAGAAGCAATTTAATGTCATCTGACAGAAGCAATTCAATGTCATCCGACAGAAGCAGTTCAGTGTCATCTGACAGAAGCAATTCAATATCAGACAGAAGCAATTCAATGTCATCTGACAGAAGCAATTCAATGTCATCTGACAGAAGCAATTCAATGTCATCTGACAGAAGCAATGCAATGTCATCTAACAAAAACGATTGAATACCATCTGAGAGAAGCACTTCAATGTCATCTGACAGAATCAGTTAAATGCACTCTACTTTTTCATCAACTCACACTTCCGCGTCCGTTTTGAGAAGCTACCATGTGTTCGGACCTTTCTGTTCTGGCTGCCCCTCGCGTCAAAACCCTTGTCCAGCATAGCAATCAGCTGTTAGTCTGACCTACTGGACGTCGGGGGCTGACCCTTAAGGAGTGCCATAATAACTATGCTAGTCTCTAACCATTGCTGTTTTAGCACTCCGTTCCCAGCGAAAAGAGGCTACCATCCCGTGCGTTAATAAGTCAACGTTGGCCGCCTTTCGCCCTGATCTGGTGATGACGTGATCAACCCGTCTACAAGGTCCACACGAGACGTGGTGTTGTGAAAAGCTAGAAGCCCTGGAGGCGTTCAGAGAGTGGGACTGAGGGAGCCTGGACAAAACAGAAGTCTTTTAGGTGGAGGCTTTCTTGTTGTTGTTGTTGTTGTATTTAAACAAAAAACAAGGAATGGATATGGCGACTTTTAAAAATAGGGGAATTCAACTGGTTTTGGGAAGAGAAGTGTAAGTATTACCAGTAAGAAGATGAGTTTGAGGACCAAAGGCAGGAAGAAGAGCTTCAAAACTACCGATAGGCAGAACAGTTTAATGACTGCCTGTAGGTAAACAAGATTAAAGACAACCAGTAGGAAGAACAGTTTGATGAGCGGCTGTAAGAAGTACAGTTTGAGGACCACCAGTAGGTAAAACAGTTTGAGCCCCACGTATAGGTAGAACAGTTTGAGGACCAACAGTAGGTGAAATGGTTTGATACCACCAGTAGGTTGAACAGTGTGAGGACCACCAGTAGGTGAAATGGTTTGATACCACCAGTAGGTTGAACAGTGTGAGGACCACCAGTAGGTGGAACAGTGTGAGGACCATCAGTGGGTGAAATGATTTGAGGACCACCAGTAGGTAGAACAGTTTGAGGACCGCCAGTAACAAGAACAGTGTGAGGACCACCAGTAGGTGGAACAGTGTGAGGACCATCAGTGGGTGAAATGGTTTGAGGACCACCAGTAGGTAGAACAGTTTGAGGACCCCCAGTAACAAGAACGGTGTGAGGACTGAGGACCACCAGTAGTATAACAGTTTGAGGACCACCAGTAGTATAACAGTTTGAGGACCACCAGTAGGTAGAACAGTGTGAGGACCACCAGTGGCTGAAATGGTTTGAGGACCATCAGTAGGTTGAACAGTGTGAGGACCACCACCAGGTGGAACAGTGTGAGGACCACCAGTGGGTGAAAGGGTTTGATACCACCAGTAGGTTGAACAGTGTGAGGACCACCAGCAGGTGGAACAGTGTGAGGACCACCAGTGGGGGAAAAGGTTTGAGGACCACCAGTAGGTTGAACAGTGTGAGGACCACCAGCAGGTGGAACAGTGTGAGGACCACCAGTGGGTGAAATGATTTGAGGACCACCAGTAGACTCACGCTGGGAAAAGAACAAGAACATTGAGCTACCATGTGGCGCACTGTTGGTGATCAATAGCGTGGCGAATTCCGAGTGTGCTACGACGCAGGGGTTCTGACAGAGTTGATCCCCCTGTATCAATGACCCAATGACGTGTAAAGGAGACAGGATATTAGTGAAATGAATGGAGTTTCCTAATAATAATAATAATAATTGATGTTTCTAAGCTGAGGTTATGCTACAAATGCCTTGAACATCCCATACATTCGTCAGTCGCCAATATTTCTCGCAGACAGAGTGTTAGGCCTATTTAGTAACGTAACAGAGCTGAGATATTTTTTTTTAAAATCAAAGTTAATTTACAAAAGAAAAAAATTACATATACCGACAAAAAACGGAATAGCTTTGAATTTAGTGAAGTAGTCGGTGAATGCTAGGAAAAATGTCAAGCAGTACAACTTTCATCGAAACACCAATACACCCAAGTAAATGTAAACATCATGATGAAACAACAAATGTAAACATCATGATGACTCAATAAATGTAAACATCATGATGACTCAATAACTGTAAACATCATGATGACTCAATAAATGTAAACATCATGATGACTCAATAAATGTAAACATCATGATGACTCAATAAATGTAAACATCATGACGACTCAATAAATGTAAACATCATGACGACTCAATAAATGTAAACATCATGATGACTCAATAAATGTAAACATCATGATGACTCAATAAGTGTAGAAATCATGATGACTCAATAAATTTTAACATCATGATGACTCAATAAATGTTAACATCATGATGGCTCACTTGTTGGATTTCAATGTTATTTATGAGTGGAAATTTGGGCTGAAAAAACGTGGATTATTTTAAATTAATTTAATGACCTCTGACCTTTCTCATCAGTTAATCAATCTCAACATTTTTCATGCATAAAAAATAATAATACAATAGCTTAAGTTAATATCAACACCATCTCTATTCGTGGTATCCAATAACAACAACATAGTTAGTAGGGTGAGTACTTCCCGGGGCAGGCAAACGTTTCCACACCCCCCCCCTCCTCTTGCACAATTATTTATGCTGTTGCCGAAAATGTAACCCCCCCCCAACCCCCTTGAAAAGGAAAAAGTTTCGCTCGGGGTCGATCAACCCCTCCGTGCCTCTCCATACGCCCCTGGCATGAAAAGTTCATTAAATGCACAAAAAAATGATGATAACTATAATGACAATCGAACTCTGCATTGCTATATAAAACCAATATCCTTTATTACCCATGATAAGCATAGACCTCCACATTGCTAAATAAAAAATATCCTTTAATACCCATGATAAGCATAGACCTCCACATTGCTATATAAAACCAATATCCTTTATTACCCATGATAAACATAGACCTCCACATTGCTATATAAAACCAATATCCGTTATTTACCATGATAAGCATAGACCTCCACATTGCTATGTAAAACCAATGTCCGTTATTTACCATGATAAGCATAGACCTCCACATTGCTATGTAAAACCAATATCCGTTATTTACCATGATAAGCATAGACCTCGATTGCTATGTAAAACCAATATCCTTTATTACCCATGATATGCATAGACCTCCACATTGCTATATAAAACCAATATCCGTTATTTACCATGATAAGCATAGACCTCCATATTGCTATATATAACCAATATCCGTTATTTACCATGATAAGCATAGACCTCCACATTGCTATGTAAAACCAATATCCTTTATTACCCATGATAAGCATAGACCTCCACATTGCTTTGCTATATAAAACCAATATCCGTTATTTACCATGATAAGCATAGACCTCCACAGTGCTATATAAAACCAATATCCGTTATTTAGCATGATAACCATAGACGCATAGTGAAGATTGATTTTAAGAGACGTAGTTTACACGGGCAGCCAACCGTAAACGTTTGTAACTGAAATGATGAAGTAACACATTTGTGACACTTGAGTTAATCTATAGCCAATTCCTGCACCGTCTGATGACATATGAGCTACGGGTAATTATCACGCAATTGAATCGGGAAGACTTCTTCCATCTTTCGTTAAAGTAGATTTTTTCAATGTAGTTTTGCGTCAAACATGAATATAGAGTAAGATAAGATCAGATAAGATAAGATCAGATAAGATAAGATCCTCTTATTGATCATAATAAATGGAGATCTTTTAAACATTATAATGTACATATTCCTTTTATCAAATACAGAAATGTTCTTACAAAAACAAACATTTTAAAACTAGAACAATTTCACACAATATATCTATAGAACAATTTAACACAATATATTTATAGAACAATTTCACACAATATATTTATAGAACAATTTAACACAATATATCTATAGAACAATTTCACGCAATATATTTATAGAACAATTTAACAACATATATCTCAATTATTTCTCAAGCACAAAAATCAGCCGTTATATTCCATGGAACTTCACTCACTTTGTGACAATGTTGACTTATATCTGATTATTAAGATAACAGCTTGGGCGGTACGATTGTTTTCGTATATTTATGTCCTAACTTGGACGGGAAAAGGACGCTCCTTTCTTAGATAGCGTCATTGAAAAGGGTTGATGAAATACATTAAAAATCAATTTAAAAAAAAATAAACTGGTTGTGTTATGAAATCATTTAGTCCTTGCGTATTTAGAATTATTATATCTGTAACAATAAACACAACCAGATCACATAGAAATCTTGCACATCTGTAACAATAAACACAACCAGATCACATTGAAATCTTGCATATCTGTAACAATAAACACAACCAGATCACATTGAAATCTTGCATGTCTGTAACTCAATAAACACAACCAGATCACACTGAAATCTTGCATGTCTGTAACAATAAACACAACCAGATCACATTTGAAATCTTGCATGTCTGTAACAATACACACAACCAGATCACATTGAAGTCATGCATGTCTGAAAGAATAAACACAACAAGATCACACTGAAATCGTGCATGTCTGTATCGATAAACAGAGCGAACTCACATTCATAATTACTCAAGATAAAACACATTGGGAGTAATTTGTACTCGTGTCGCTTTGTGTAGCATGTAAGTAGACCAGCTGTCATGCAAGTAGACCAGATGGCATGTAAGTAGATCAGATGACATATAAGTAGATCAGATGACATATAAGTAGATCATATGACATATAAGTAGATCAGATGGCATATAAGTAGATCTGATGACATATAAGTAGATCATATGGCATATAAGTAGATCAGATGACATATAAGTAGATCAGATGGCATATAAGTAGATCAGATGGCATATAAGTAGACCAGATGGCATATAAGTAGACCAGATGACATATAAGTAGATCAGATGACATAAAAGTAGACCAGATGACATATAAGTAGACCAGATGACATATAAGTAGACCAGATGACATATAAGTAGACCAGATGCCATATAAGTAGATCAGATGACATATAAGTAGACCAGATGACATATAAGTAGACCAGATGACATATAAGTAGACCAGATGACATATAAGTAGATCAGATGACATATAAGTAGACCAGATGACATATAAGTAGACCAGATGACATTTAAGTAGATCAGATGACATATAAGTAGACCAGATGACATATAAGTAGATCAGATGACATATAAGTAGACCAGATGATATATAAGTAGACCAGATGACATATAAGTAGATCAGATGACATATAAGTAGACCAGCTTTGTGTGCTGTAACAAACTAATTAATAATGACATGGATTTATTGTAAGGTCAATAAAACATTTACAATATGAAATAAATACTCGCCGTGGATGGCCGTTTTGGATGGTCACCGTAGATGACCGCTTTGGATGGCCGCCGTGGATGGCCGCCGTTGATTACAGCCGTGGATGACCGCCGTGGAAGACCGCCGTGGATGACCGCCGTGGATGACCGCCTTGAATGGTCACCGTTGATTACCGCCTAGGATGACCGATGTGGATGGTCACTGTCGATAAATGCCATGGGTGGTCGCCGTGGATTGTCTCCGTAGATGACCGCTGAGGATGACTGAACTGAACATTTCAAAATCAACAGTAATTTTCGTATTTGTAGAAGCCTGGCGAACAGGACCGTAGGAAAAGTCTGTGTGTGTGTAAAAGGTGGTGGGAGCCAATCTTCAGAGGGTACCAAAAGCATCTTATTTTCCTGTAGGCCATGTTTATTAACACGTACTTTTGGGGTAGAGTGCGCCTTAATCTAAGCTTGTAACCCCACCCTCCCCCCCCCCGGCGTAGCTTTTGGTTCTCACGGTTTTCTTTCTTTTCCTCTCCGTCTTTCATTGGATGGGCGACACAGAATGTAAAATGATGTTATTTTTGTGATGGTTTCAAACGTGTCTTGTTATGGCATACATGTAGGGCAACTTTTAGGCATTGCTGGTTGCAAACGTGTCTTGTTATGGCATACATGTAGGGCAACTTTTAGGCACTGCTGGTTGCAAACGTGTCTTTCTATGGCTTACATGTAGGGCAACTTTTAGGCACTGCTGGTTGCAAACGTGTCTTGTTATGGCATACATGTAGGGCAACTTTGAGGCACTGCTGGTTGCAAACGTGTCTTGTTATAGCATACATGTAGGGCAACTTTTAGGCACTGCTGGTTTCAAACGTGTCTTTCTATGGCATGCATGTAGGGCAACTTTTAGGCACTGCTGGTTGCAAACGTGTCTTGTTATGGCATACATGTAGGGCAACTTTTAGGCACTGCTGGTTGCAAACGTGTCTTGTTATGGCATACATGTAGGCCTACTTTTAAAAACCACCACTTGCCTCACCTTTCTTTTGTTTTGCTATTGACGTCACCACTCTTACCCTTCCCGCCTTGGTTGGGAAAAGATTGTTTACGTTCGATGACGTTTTATTTCTCTACAGAATGCAAATGAGGTGTCGAAATTTCAAGATTTAATTTGCTAGAGGGTTCTGATTAAATTAGTTAATTAAATTAATGTCTCAAATTAATCCCTTTATATAGGCCGGCAGCTTACATATCTGGAGGGATAGTTTTGCTCTATTTCATAGACCTATGCCATCAATAATATCTTTGCACAATTTTACTCTTTAAGTGTGGGCACTATTTTTATTTTTTTTTATAATTTTACCTTTCCATTTGATGTGCTGTAAGTGGATGTAGTTAGTTTTTTTGGTTTCTGTATATTTGAATTTGTAATTTTATAGAAATTAATAATATAAATAAATAGAATATTGTAAGTATCACTAGCTTTGGTATAGTTTTCTTTGTGTAACACAACTACTCTGACATTGGCGTGGGATCTTATTTCTTATGCTGTGGGTTATGTCAGTAGTATGGTTACTTATGTTATGTTGATATTTCAGGATGCCGACTAAGAATTCTTCATTCTTCCACTTATTATCCGGGCACGCAAATAAGAATACTGAATCCTGGTTAAACTCACAGTACTTTATTAAACACACTTTATACTGATAATATTAATAAATAATCCTGGCATGAATGTAATTTCACATATATATCTATAGTATTCCATCATTCAGAAAGACACGTCCTCACACTACTATAACTCAGCTCAACTGTCTTACATCTCAACTCTAACTCAACTCTGACTAACTCTGACTCTCCTTGCGCTCAGCTCTCCTTATCTCAGTCAACTCATACTTTATTACTAGCAAAGCGTGCAAAACAACCGCTCTGACAAAAACATAATTTTACTCTCCAAAAACGTGGAGTTCACATTTGCATCTCAAAATACAATTCATTGTCCTCGTGGACAAAACATGGTCAACACCATTCACTGTTCACTCATGCTACCTCTCTGTTTTCATGTGAAAACATTGTCCGTTACATGCCCCACCCATCTGAAAAAATTTTGTGCAACAAAATTTTTGGCAAAAACTATATGTTGAAATAATGATAATGTCTCTTAGAAAATTTCAATCCCACATCTATCAATCAAATAAGTGTAACAACAATAACATTTCATCATTATGAAATACTGGGCATTTAACTTTTAATATCACACATAAGTGAAATTATTTTGGCAAAAAATTTACAAAATCATTAATGACAACCTCTTAAAATCCTTATGTATGATAATGTGAAGTGATATTGACATCTTAATGAATAATAAACACTGCAAAATGAATGTAACAACCTTAAATTTTGCATTAGAAAATTTACAATTGGTTAAAATCTGATATTCATTTACAAAATTGATATGTACAAGTGTCTTATCAAAAAATTGAATGAACGTATGTGTGTATATTCATTTAGAATGTCTGACTAATGTGTCTTAAGTCAGTGTCTTTGTCATTGTCTGCATGTTCAATGTGTCTGGAAAGGAAATCAGCTACTGTATTGTCTTTTCCTTTTATTGTCCTTATCTCATACTGATAATCTAATAGGATCAACGACCATCTGTTTATTTTACTTTTTGCTATTTTCTTTCTATTTAGTGCCATTAATGGCTTGTGATCAGTCAATAATATAAATTTTCTGCCTAATAGATATTTCTGTAGTTTTGCCCACACAATTGCTAAGCATTCTTTTTCAATGGTTGAGTAGTTAATTTCAGTTCTGCTTAGTGCTCTACTTAAATATGTAATTGGTCTTAATTTATGATTGAATTCTTGCATAAGGCAAGCTCCTAATCCAATGTTGGAGGCGTCTGTAACTAGAGTGAAAGACTGTTTAAAATTGGGTGATAACAATATGTTGTCACTTTGGAAAATTTCTTTGTTCTGACTAATGTGTCTTAAGTCAGTGTCTTTGTCATTGTCTGCATGTTCAATGTGTCTGGAAAGGAAATCAGCTACTGTATTGTCTTTTCCTTTTATTGTCCTTATCTCATACTGATAATCTAATAGGATCAACGACCATCTGTTTATTTTACTTTTTGCTATTTTCTTTCTATTTAGTGCCATTAATGGCTTGTGATCAGTCAATAATATAAATTTTCTGCCTAATAGATATTTCTGTAGTTTTGCCCACACAATTGCTAAGCATTCTTTTTCAATGGTTGAGTAGTTAATTTCAGTTCTGCTTAGTGCTCTACTTAAATATGTAATTGGTCTTAATTTATGATTGAATTCTTGCATAAGGCAAGCTCCTAATCCAATGTTGGAGGCGTCTGTAACTAGAGTGAAAGACTGTTTAAAATTGGGTGATAACAATATGTTGTCACTTTGGAAAATTTCTTTGATTGTTCTCAGTGTATTTTCACATTCATCCGTCCATACTATTTGTTTCTTGCTATCTTTGTTTATTAGTTTCCTTAAAGGTAGTGTAACATCAGAAAATTTTGGAACAAAAGTGCTGTAAAAATTGCACAAACCTAAAATGGCTTTTACTTCTTTCTGAGTGTGTGGTGTTTTTATATTTAGTATTTTTCCTATGTTGTGTTCTGTGGGTTGAATTGTGTTCTTACCGACTTTAAATCCTAAAAATTCTATTTCCTCTTGTGCAAATTTTAATTTGTTTGGTGCTATTGTGACTCCATGTGCTCTTAATTTGTTTAGTACTATTTTTATAGTCTCTATATGTGTTTTCATATCCTTAGTGTGAATACAGATATCATCGACAAAATGTACGACATTTGGTATGCCTTCTAGCATGATTCGCATGAATCGAGAAAATGTTGCGGTAGAATTAACTAGACCAAATGGCATTACTGTCCATTCGAACAAGCCTTCCTCTGTGGCAAATGCAGTCAAAGGCATGGAATCTGGATGCATGCCTATTTGCCAGAATCCTCTGTTTAAATCTAAGTGTGTGAATAATGTGGAGGAGCCTATTTCTTCAAGTAGTTCTCTGGTGTCCCTCATGGGTTCTGCATCTAATTGTGTGATTTTATTTAACTCCCTATAGTCACAACATATACGGCACTGGCCATTTTTCTTTTTTACTACTACCATGGGTGATGCTATTGGTGAATCTGATCTTTTAATCTTGTTAGTCTGTATTAAATGATTTAGTTCTTTCTTTACTTCTTCCCTAAATGCATATGGAATTGGATAGATTTTGTGTTTGAATGTGGGTTCCTGTGTTAATATTATCTTGTGTTCTAAACT
>CAXITT010000111.1:1370697-1394471 GCA_964033795.1 Lymnaea stagnalis | reverse complement strand
TATTGTTGTACAACCTGTGTCTCTTAGACACTGAACAAGCTGGTTGTTTACATAAGAAGGAAAAAATTGTAAACTTCCTTCACTGTGACATGCGCTAGCTAAAGTTTCATGTGGTTTGGTGTTTTGTCTACTGTTAGTCTGATTGGAATTATATCTTTGATTTTTATATGGTTGTCTACTCCTATTTGTACTGTTGTATCTAATTGGACTACTGTTGGGTGATGTTCTCTGATAGTATTGTTGTGAATGTCCTAAATCTCTATGTAATTTCCTACACTCATATTTTTTGTGACCTGGAATGCCACAGTAGAAACATTTGTTGTTGTTTGAGTAATTAGTATATGGTGTCTGGTAATTGTTTTGATAATTTTTCTGAAATTTATTGTTTTGCCATCTGGCAGGTAGGCTGTGGTATCTTCTGTTTTGATATGTGTTTTGTTTTTGACTGTCCCTATCACTGGGTGTGTTTCTAATAGAGGCTAGTGTGCTGTTTCTATTATCTAGCTCTTCATTGGGGTGAGCATCTTTAAATGTTGTGATTGAGTCAACTAAATCACGTTCATTTTTAATTTTTCTCTCTTTAAGGAAAGAAAATAAAGAGACTGATGCATTTCTTAATATTTTGTCTATAATAAACATATCTAGTAAGGCTTTGGGATCATTTAGGTCAATTTCAGTGAGTTCAAGCCATTTGACAAGATTGTCTCTAATATTAAATATAGTGGTGTTGGGGTCTATTTCTCTCTCTAGTCTTATGTTGTGAAAATTTTTTCTATAAATGTCTTCTGTGTTTCCATAGAACTTTAACAAAACTTTCTTTATATAGGTATAATTATTCTTTTGTTCTTCACTAAGTGAATTGATAATGCTTAGGCTTTTCCCTGATAATCTGCTCAATAAAATATTAGCCCAAGTCTCTTCTCTATAATTGTAAGACTGACAGATGCCCTCAAATTGTGACAAATAACTAATAATTTCCTCTTTATGTTCATTAAATTCTCTAAATTTGGGTTTATATGTGCTATTGGTTTCTCTATTGCTTGTTGATGGTGTATGCTGTCCTGATTCTATTCTAGCTCTTTCTAGTTTTATTTCTTCTTCTCTTATTTTAAGTTCTTCTATTTCTTTTTGTCCTTTTAATTTCATTTCCTGTTCTTTTAATTTCATTTCTTCTATTTGTTTAAGGTCGCTTCTCTCTAACAGTCTAGCTTCTCGGTCTTTGTCTTCTTTCTGTTTGTCCCTAATTTTGTCCATCTCCCGAGTTACGAAGTCAGCTAACTTCTCCTGCTTTAAGTCAAGCTTCTCAGCTACTTCTAATAGTTCTAAGTACTCTGCCATTTTTAGTTATAATGTGAGTATCTAAAATTATATTGGTATGTATAAGTATATCAGTTATTTCCTTATTCTTGAGTGATCAATTAAAATAGTTCAAAATATTACATTATATTTACATGTTAATGAATGAATACAAAATGCAAGTTAATACAAATATAATATATAAGTAAGTGTAAGAAAATTTAAAAAATAATTAAATTGTCTACTTCACAACATAAATACAGATATGTAGACGTTTACATGAATACGAATGAGACAACAAATACAAAAGTACTGTGTAGTTTATGGACAACAAGATAGTAGAAAATATGACAGTAGGTTGACAATATGTATGACAATGACAAGACAAATAGAACAAATCTGACAAGATATACTAAAAAACAACAGTTATGACAATGTACAAACTAGACTTCACAACTAACATAAAATTATCCTACAGTGTTATAAATAGGGCCAGAAGAAACCTTTACTGTTTTAATAAAAAAACTTCCCTAGGAAAGATAACACCGTGGATATTCCTAAAGTATACTCTAAAATTAAACTTATAATATACAGAAAAAGTAAAAAAATTTACTTAATCTAATTAAGTATTCTATAAGTAGATTTTTAAAGTGTTAAATTATATATAATACATAAAACATATATACATAAATACCAAGTGTCCAAAAGAAATCTGTAGTTGGTCACCTCTGCTCCTCTGTGACGCTATGATCTCTGTGTAGTCGATAATCCTTCTATGTAGAAAGTGTACTTGGGTAAATACTCCAATGCAAAAGTTATATAATCCAATGAAAAAGTTACAACACAAACTGCTTCAGTAATCCAATGCAAGTACCTTGCGTAATAGAAGTAATAGTGTAATAATCCAATTGAAAATAGTGTACTTTCTCTCCGATTCAGTTGAACTTGTGAGTAATTAAAGAATTACTTTACTTGAATTGCGCACTAGGCTATGTGCGGCTTGTATAAAGTGAAGATTATGCTGGGGAAATCTTACTTTCGATGTCTTGATACACACATCTCATCTGTAATAACGTCGGACTTCTGTTGGTCTTGTGTAGTGGATCATCACTTTCTTGCGTTGACTAATAATTGTCCATTGGTATCTACTTGATGTAATTTAACCATTTGAATATGTAGGCTTACAGTAAATCTTTGCTACAGTTGTAGATAACTTGAAAATTTTCCTTTATGCTGATTGTTCAGTCTATTTGACATCAACTGTATTATTTAATTCTTTAATGTTATTCCCTTCGAAATTAGTACTAAAATAGATTTCTTGCTGCTGTGTTTCTCCAACTGGGTGTGTTCACTCCGTTAAGTAGGTTAAATAGTTGCCGTGTACCAGTTGGCTGTTTGAACTCTGAACTCCCGTGACTGATCTAAATTGGTTGTCGGCTAGCTCTGTTACTTGTAGTATTTATTTCAATTGTTATTTATGTACACACTTTGATATGTTGCATAGTTCCATTAGTAACACCTTAAAATAATTGTTATAATTCACTTGTAGGCTTATGAGAATAATTTTCGGCTATAGTTGTAATTGATGAACGTCCTCCTTTGCCATGCTTTCTGTGTGTAGTAAACTCGTCTCAGACTTGATTGATACACGGTCGTAATGGCGTTCGCTGTATTCTTCCGCTCGAATTTTTAAAATATACCGTTGTTACTCAATGTTCTGTAACACATTTCTGACACTTCTTTACAATATTTGTAACGCATCGTCGTTACACCACTTCTGACACCATTTGTAACACAACTACTCTGACATTGGCGTGGGATCTTATTTCTTATGCTATGGGTTATGTCAGTAGTATGGTTACTTATGTTATGTTGATATTTCAGGATGCCGACAAAGACTTCTTCATTCTTCCACTTATTATCCGGGCACGCAAATAAGAATACTGAATCCTGGTTAAACTCACAGTACTTTATTGAACACACTTTATACTGATAATATTAATAAATAATCCTTGCATGAATGTAATTTCACATATATATCTATAGTATTCCATCATTAAGAAAGACACGTCCTCACACTACTATAACTCAGCTCAACTGTCTTACATCTCAACTCTAACTCAACTCTGACTAACACTGACTCTCCTTGCGCTCAGCTCTCACTATCTCAGTCAACTCATACTTTATTACTAGCAAAGCGTGCAAAACAACCGCTCTGACAAAAACATAATTTTACTCTCCAAAAACGTGGAGTTCACATTTGCATCTCAAAATACAATTCATTGTCCTCGTGGACAAAACATGGTCAACACCATTCACTGTTCACTCATGCTACCTCTCTGTTTTCATGTGAAAACATTGTCCGTTACACTTTGTATGTCATCTTATGTTTCAAAATGTATGATGTATGTTTATGAGTCTAAACAAGTCATAGCGAGATATATGTTAGTTTTCATTTGATTCTAATTTAAATCTTAATTTTAAGACATTCAGAATGATTTAAACAGATTGTCCTGTACTCATGTGCTTTTTTATTGTCATGCTTGATTGAATCTCACTGTTAGGACATTCAGCTAGTGATTACACGTGTTAAAGATCACTGTTAGGACATTCTGCTAGTGATTACACTTGTTATAGATCACTGTTAGGATATTCAGCTAGTGATTACACTTGTTATAGATCACTGTTAGGAAATTCAGCTAGTGATTACACTTGTTATAGATCACTGTTAGGAAATTCAGCTAGTGATTACACTTGTTAATGATCACTGTTAGGACATTCAGTTAGTGATAACACTTGTTATATATCACTGTTAGGACATTCAGCTAGTGATTACACTTGTTATAGATCACTGTTAGGACATTCAGCTAGTGATTACACTTGTTATAGATCACTATTAGGACATTCAGCTAGTTATTTCATCTTGTTATAGATCACTGTTAGGACATTCAGCTAGTGATTACACTTGTTAAAGATCACTGTTAGGACATTCAGCTAGTGATTGAAAAGAATAATTGCTTGGTGCGGATGCTTGAAATAATTCAATCCATACCAAACGTAAACTTCAGTGTTCAGTAATTGTACTTATTCTAGCTATGCTAAAAATAATATCATCAAATTTAATTCAACTGTATTCAATTATTTGAGATTGAATTATTTAGAAATGCAACCAAAAAAAAACGAATCCTTCTTCGGGTCAAATTACTTAACGATTACCAAGGTATTGTTCCTACGTCGGTGATTCCCGTCGGTTATTGCTTTAGAATTATATTTTGTTTTATTCAGTCACTAAACTTGTTGGATTTATACAGAGTGTTAAAAAAATTGAACTGTATGTACCGATACACGGAATGAGTACAGGACACAGTATGAATGAACACATGAGTACAGGACACAGTGTGAATGAGCACATGAGTACAGGACACTGTATGAATAAACACGTGAGTACAGGAGACAGTATGAATGAACACATGAGTATAGGACACAGTGTGAATGAGCACATGAGTACAGGACACTGTATGAATATACACATGAGTACAGGACACAGTATGAATGAGCACATGAGTACAAGACACTGTATGAATAAACACGTGAGTATAGGACACTGTATGAATAAACATGTGAGTACATGACACTGTATAAATGAACACGTGAGTATAGGACACAGTATGAATGAACACATGAGTACAGGACACTGTATGAATGAACACATGAGTACAGGACACTGTATGAATGAACACATGAGTACAGGACACTGTATCAATAAACACGTGAGTACAGGACACAGTATGAATGAACACAGGAGTACAGGACACAGTATGAATGAACACATGAGTACAGGACACAGTATGAATGAACACATGAGTACAGGACACTGTATGAATGAACACATGAGTACAGGACACTGTATGAAAAAACCCGTGCGTACATGACACAGTATAAATTAACATATGAGTAAAGGACACTGTATGAATGAACACGTGAGTACAGGACACGATCGAATGAACACATAAGTACAGGACACAGTATGAATGAACACATAAGTACAGGACAAAGTAGGAATGAACATTTCAGTACATGACATAGTATGAATGAACACATAAGTACAGGACACCGTAGGAATGAACACTTAAGTACAGGACATAGTATGAATGAACACATAAGTACAGGACACAGTTGAATAAACACATGAATACAGGACACATTATGAATTAGCACATGAGTACGGGGCACAGTTGAATGAACACATGAATACAGGACACAGTATGAATTAGCTCATGAGTAAAGGGCACAGTTGAATGAACACATGAGTACAGGGCACAGTTGAATGAACACATGACTATAGGACACATTATGAATGAACTCATGAGTACAGGACACAGTTGAATGAACACATTAATATAGGACACATTATGAATGAACACATGAGTACAGGGCACAGTTGAATGAACACATGAATATAGGACACAGTATGAATGAACACATGAGTATAGGACACAATATGAATGAACACATGAATAAAGGACACATTATGAATGAACACGTGAGTATAGGACACAATATGAATGAACATATTTTTAAAAATTAGTTCCCAATAAGCCCCTTCCTCTGACGCAACATTTTATGCAGGGGTTCTTAAACTAGGGCTCGCGGGCCAAATCCGGCCCACCCTGAGTTCTTAGCCCGGACCGGGTAGCAGAGACGAATATAGAACATGACACTGATCATCTCATGAACCAATAGACCAATATAGAACAGGACATTGATCATCTCATGAACCAATAGACCAATATAGAACAGGACATTGATCATCTCATGAACCAATAGACCAATATAGAACAGGACATTGATCATCTCATGAAACAATAGACCAATATAGACAGGACATTGATCATCTCATGAACCAATAGACCAATATAGAACAGGACATTGATCATCTCATGAACCAATAGACCAATATAGAACAAGGCATTGCTCATCTCATGAACCAATAGACCAATATAGAACAGGGCATTGATCATCTCATGAACCAATAGACCAATAAATAAAAGGGCATTGATCATCTCATGAACCAATATCACTTCCATACTTTCCATTGGAAAACTCAGTTTAAGTTGATTCAGATATTTATATATACCTGTGCCAACATTGTCTGACGGACAGCTAACCAGCACCCTGATTAAGAAGTTGTAGAACCCCCGAGTAGATCTGAGATAAAAAAATAATTAAAACGCTAAAGGTTAAATGTTATAAAAACAATTTTTCGTCCGTGATTTTCGTTGATCATATCGTCCATGCTTACGCCATAGGCGCATCTAATGATGGGGTGCAGGTGACATCTCCAGGTGGTGAATAGAGTCATTTATATAAATATATGAAGTGTGGATTAGAGAGGCTGCAATTTTGGAACGGAAGGGTGGATCTAAGGTAGACCGCAGTGTTTTACAGTTCAACAACTCAAAAGAGCTAAACAATTAAATATCGTAATCAACGTTTATTAATTGGCCCGTATTCCGATAGCAATCTATTTAAATCTTAGGAAATAATTCTGTCTTGATGTTCACCTATAAAATCCCCGGATGGTCGTGATTTCAATGTCCACAGTTCTACCACAGGGCCACACTCCATGACGACACGTGACAAGGGGTTGAAATATTTATTGCCAGGCCGTAAAACTAAGGGTTGACTGGACTTTGTCGCCGCGCGAGGCGAGATCTATGTTTTTCAATTATTGGATGGATTTGTCACTGGTATCCACGATCCCATAGGTAAGGACAACTTCACATGTAGAGAGGATGAGTGGCTTACACTCGACTAAATGCCACAGAATATGAGTGGCTTACACTTGACTAAATGCCACATGCCATGAGTTGCTTACACTTGACTAAATGCCACAGAACATGAGTGGCTTACACTTGACTAAATGCCACAGAACATAAGTTGCTTACACTTGACTAAATGCCACAGAACATGAGTTACTTACACTTGACTAAATGCCACAGAACATGAGTGGCTTACACTTGACTAAATGCCACAGAACATGAGTGGCTTACATTAGACTAAATGCCACAGAACATGAGTGGCTTACACTTGACTAAATGCCACAGAACATGAGTGGATTACACTTGACTAAATGCCACAGAACATGAGTTACTTACACTTGACTAAATGCCGCAGAACATGAGTGGCTTACATTAGACTAAATGCCACAGAACATGAGTGGATTACACTTGACTAAATGCCACAGAACATGAGTTACTTACACTTGACTAAATGCCGCAGAACATGAGTTACTTACACTTGACTAAATGCCACAGAACATGAGTTACTTACACTTGACTAAATGCCACAGAACATGAGTTATTACTTACACTTGACTAAATGCCGCAGAACATGAGTTACTTACACTTGACTAAATGCCACAGAACATGAGTTACTTACACTTGACTAAATGCCACAGAACATGAGTTACTTACACTTGACTAAATGCCACAGAACATAAGTTACTTACACTTGACTAAATGCCACAGAACATGCGTTACTTACACTTGACTAAATGCCACAGAACATGAGTTACTTACACTTGACTAAATGCCGCAGAACATGAGTTACTTACACTTGACTAAATGCCACAGAACATGAGTTACTTACACTTGACTAAATGCCACAGCACATGAGTTACTTACACTTGACTAAATGCCACAGAACATGAGTTACTTACACTTGACTAAATGCCACAGAACATGAGTGGATTACACTTGACTAAATGCCACAGAACATGAGTTACTTACACTTGACTAAATGCCACAGAACATGAGTTACTTACACTTGACTAAATGCCACAGAACATGAGTTACTTACACTTGACTAAATGCCACAGAACATGAGTTACTTACACTTGACTAAATGCCGCAGAACATGAGTTACTTACACTTGACTAAATGCCACAGAACATGAGTTACTTACACTTGACTAAATGCCACAGCACATGAGTTACTTACACTTGACTAAATGCCACAGAACATGAGTTACTTACACTTGACTAAATGCCACAGAACATGAGTGGATTACACTTGACTAAATGCCACAGAACATGAGTTACTTACACTTGACTAAATGCCACAGAACATGAGTTACTTACACTTGACTAAATGCCACAGAACATGAGTTACTTACACTTGACTAAATGCCACAGAACATGAGTTACTTACACTTGACTAAATGCCACAGAACATGAGTTACTTACACTTGACTAAATGCCACAGAACATGAGTTACTTACACTTGACTAAATGCCACAGAACATGAGTTACTTACACTTGACTAAATGCCACAGAACATGAGTTACTTACACTTGACTAAATGCCACAGAACATGAGTTACTTACACTTGACTAAATGCCACAGAACATGAGTTACTTACACTTGACTAAATGCCACAGAACATGAGTTACTTACACTTGACTAAATGCCACAGAACATGAGTTACTTACACTTGACTAAATGCCACAGAACATGAGTTACTTACACTTGACTAAATGCCACAGAACATGAGTTACTTACACTTGACTAAATGCCACAGAACATGAGTTACTTACACTTGACTAAATGCCACAGAACATGAGTTACTTACACTTGACTAAATGCCACAGAACATGAGTTACTTACACTTGACTAAATGCCACAGAACATGAGTTACTTACACTTGACTAAATGCCACAGAACATGAGTTACTTACACTTGACTAAATGCCACAGAACATGAGTTACTTACACTTGACTAAATGCCACAGAACATGAGTTACTTACACTTGACTAAATGCCGCAGAACATGAGTTACTTACACTTGACTAAATGCCACAGAACATGAGTTACTTACACTTGACTAAATGCCACAGAACATGAGTTACTTACACTTGACTAAATGCCGCAGAACATGAGTGGCTTACATTAGACTAAATGCCACAGAACATGAGTTACTTACACTTGACTAAATGCCACAGAACATGAGTTACTTACACTTGACTAAATGCCGCAGAACATGAGTTACTTACACTTGACTAAATGCCGCAGAACATGAGTGGATTACACTTGACTAAATGCCACAGAACATGAGTGGATTACACTTGACTAAATGCCACAGAAAATGAGTGGATTACACTTGACTAAATGCCGCAGAACATGAGTTACTTACACTTGACGAAATGCCGCAGAACATGAGTTACTTACACTTGACTAAATGCCGCAGAACATGAGTTACTTACACTTGACTAAATGCCACAGAACATGAGTGGATTACACTTGACTAAATGCCGCAGAACATGAGTTACTTACACTTGACTAAATGCCACAGAACATGAGTTACTTACACTTGACTAAATGCCACAGAACATGAGTTACTTACACTTGACTAAATGCCACAGAACATGAGTTACTTACACTTGACGAAATGCCACAGAACATGAGTGGCTTACACTTGACTAAATGCCACAGAACATGAGTGGATTACACTTGACTAAATGCCACAGAACATGAGTTACTTACACTTGACTAAATGCCGCAGAACATGAGTGGCTTACATTAGACTAAATGCCACAGAACATGAGTGGATTACACTTGACTAAATGCCACAGAACATGAGTTACTTACACTTGACTAAATGCCGCAGAACATGAGTTACTTACACTTGACTAAATGCCACAGAACATGAGTTACTTACACTTGACTAAATGCCACAGAACATGAGTTACTTACACTTGACTAAATGCCACAGAACATGAGTTACTTACACTTGACTAAATGCCACAGAACATGAGTTACTTACACTTGACTAAATGCCACAGAACATGAGTTACTTACACTTGACTAAATGCCACAGAACATGAGTTACTTACACTTGACTAAATGCCACAGAACATGAGTTACTTACACTTGACTAAATGCCACAGAACATGAGTTACTTACACTTGACTAAATGCCACAGAACATGAGTTACTTACACTTGACTAAATGCCACAGAACATGAGTTACTTACACTTGACTAAATGCCACAGAACATGAGTTACTTACACTTGACTAAATGCCACAGAACATGAGTTACTTACACTTGACTAAATGCCACAGAACATGAGTTACTTACACTTGACTAAATGCCACAGAACATGAGTTACTTACACTTGACTAAATGCCACAGAACATGAGTTACTTACACTTGACTAAATGCCACAGAACATGAGTTACTTACACTTGACTAAATGCCACAGAACATGAGTTACTTACACTTGACTAAATGCCACAGAACATGAGTTACTTACACTTGACTAAATGCCACAGAACATGAGTTACTTACACTTGACTAAATGCCACAGAACATGAGTTACTTACACTTGACTAAATGCCACAGAACATGAGTTACTTACACTTGACTAAATGCCACAGAACATGAGTTACTTACACTTGACGAAATGCCGCAGAACATGAGTTACTTACACTTGACTAAATGCCGCAGAACATGAGTTACTTACACTTGACTAAATGCCACAGAACATGAGTGGATTACACTTGACTAAATGCCACAGAACATGAGTGGATTACACTTGACTAAATGCCACAGAACATGAGTGGATTACACTTGACTAAATGCCACAGAACATGAGTGGATTACACTTGACTAAATGCCGCAGAACATGAGTTACTTACACTTGACTAAATGCCACAGAACATGAGTGGATTACACTTGACTAAATGCCACAGAACATGAGTTACTTACACTTGACTAAATGCCACAGAACATGAGTGGATTACACTTGACTAAATGCCACAGAACATGAGTGGATTACACTTGACTAAATGCCACAGAACATGAGTTACTTACACTTGACTAAATGCCACAGAACATGAGTGGATTACACTTGACTAAATGCCACAGAACATGAGTGGATTACACTTGACTAAATGCCACAGAACATGAGTTACTTACACTTGACGAAATGCCACAGAACATGAGTTACTTACACTTGACGAAATGCCACAGAACATGAGTTACTTACACTTGACGAAATGCCACAGAACATGAGTTACTTACACTTGACTAAATGCCACAGAACATGAGTTACTTACACTTGACTAAATGCCACAGAACATGAGTTACTTACACTTGACTAAATGCCACAGAACATGAGTTACTTACACTTGACTAAATGCCACAGAACATGAGTTACTTACACTTGACTAAATGCCACAGAACATGAGTTACTTACACTTGACTAAATGCCACAGAACATGAGTTACTTACACTTGACTAAATGCCACAGAACATGAGTTACTTACACTTGACTAAATGCCACAGAACATGAGTTACTTACACTTGACTAAATGCCACAGAACATGAGTTACTTACACTTGACTAAATGCCACAGAACATGAGTTACTTACACTTGACTAAATGCCACAGAACATGAGTTACTTACACTTGACTAAATGCCACAGAACATGAGTTACTTACACTTGACTAAATGCCACAGAACATGAGTTACTTACACTTGACTAAATGCCACAGAACATGAGTTACTTACACTTGACTAAATGCCACAGAACATGAGTTACTTACACTTGACTAAATGCCACAGAACATGAGTTACTTACACTTGACTAAATGCCACAGAACATGAGTTACTTACACTTGACTAAATGCCACAGAACATGAGTGGATTACACTTGACTAAATGCCACAGAACATGAGTGGATTACACTTGACTAAATGCCACAGAACATGAGTGGATTACACTTGACTAAATGCCACAGAACATTAGTTGCTTACACTTGACGAAATGCCACCCTGAGTGAATTCCCCCAAATTACCGACACCATTTATATACTCTTATAAATGAACCAAACCCGGGGCCATATGTCCCCTTCCGCACTCCCCCAGGTACACCTCTGCAGAAGATAGAGTTAAGAGATATCGCACTAGTTATGTAAATAATTTGGAAAATGTCTCTTTGGCTCCTTGGCCCGTTGGCTCCTTAGCTCTTTTGCACATTACTTTGATGGAAATCTCCAAATTGTTTTACATTGAAATCGACTTACCTTAAAACTTATTAAGATAAATAGGAATACTTGCATGGCTGTGCTGTGATTCTATTGAATTGTCATCAATTCAATCTGTAGGCTGCTATGTGATCAAAATGTATTCACAACACATTTCCATTTGCTTCAATCAATAAAAGAATCTTAGATATCGAATTTGCTTATCTGATTACATCTTATCTCAGCTCATCTATTATACACTAATCTATTATAATCTATCTCAAATAATCTATTATTATTTATCATATGCTTTTTTGAATTGTTTTAAATTTGAAAATCTTAAGATGAAACTAATGTACAACTGGGATGCTAGATACATCCAATGTACTACTGGGATGCTAGATACATCCAAAGTACTACTGGGATGCTAGATTCATCCAATGTACTACTGGGATGCTAGATACATCAATGTACAACTGGGATGCTAGATAAATCCAATGTACTACTGGGATGCTAGATACATCCAATGTACATCTGGGATGCAAATACATCCAATGAACTACTGGGATGCTAGATACGTCCAATATACTACTAGGATGCTAGATACATACAATGTACACCTGGGATGATAGATACATCCAATGAACTACTGGGATGCCAGATACATCCAATGTACTACTAGGATGCTAGATGTATTCAATTTACTACTGGAATGCTAGATAATGCTGTGTACTAATGGTATCCTAGATACATCCAATAACTACTGGGATGCTAGATACATTCAATAACTACTGGGATGCTAGATACATCCAATGTACAACTGGGATGCTAGATACATCCAATGAACTACTGGGATGCTAGATACATCCAATAACTACTGGGATGCTAGATACATTCAATAACTACTGGGATGATAGATACATCCAATGTACAACTGGGATGCTAGATACATCCAATGAACTACTGGGATGCTAGATACATCCAATAACTACTGGGATGCTAGATAAATTCAATGTACAACTGGGATGCTAGATACATCCAATGAACTACTGGGATGCTAGATACATCCAATAACTACTTGGATGCTAGATACATTCAATAACTACTGGGATGCTAGATACATCCAATGAACTACTGGGATGCTAGATACATCCAATGAATTACTGGGATGCTAGATACATCCAATGAACTACTGGGATGCTAGATACATCCAATGAACTACTGGGATGCTAGATACATCCAATGAACTACTGGGATGCTAGATACATCCAATGAACTACTGGGATGCTAGATACATCCAATGAACTACTGGGATGCTAGATACATCCAATGAACTACTGGGATGCTAGATACATCCAATGAACTACTGGGATGCTAGATACATCCAATAACTACTGGGATGCTAGATACATCCAATAACTACTGGGATGCTAGATACAGCCAATGTACAATTGGGATGCTACATACATCCAATGAACTACTGGGATGCTAGATACATCCAATAACTACTGGGATGCTAGATACATTCAATAACTACTGGGATGCGAGATACATCCAATGAACTACTGGGATGCTAGATACATTCAATAACTACTGGGATGCTAGATACATCCAATGTACAACTGGGATGCTAGATACATCCAATGTACAACTGGGATGCTAGATACATCCAATGAACTACTGGGATGCTAGATACATCTAATGTACTACTGGGATGCTAGATGTATTCAATTTACTACTGGAATGCTAGATATTTGCTGTGTACTAATGGTATCCTAGATACATCCAATAACTACTGGGATGCTAGATACATCCAATGTACTACTGGGATGCTAGATACATCCAATGAACTACTGGGATGCTAGATACATCCAATGTACTAATGGGATGCTAGCTACATCCAATGTACTAATGGGATACTACATACATCCAATGTACTACTGGGATGCTAGAGGTATTCAATTTACAACTGGGATGCTAGATATGTGCTGTGTAATAATAGTATCCTAGATGCATCCAATAACTACTGGGATGCTAGATACATTCAATAACTACTGGGATGCTAGATACATCCAATGTACAACTGGGATGCTAGATGCATCCAATAACTACTGGGATGCTAGTTACATCCAATGACTATTAGGATGCTAGATACATCCAATAACTACTGGGATGCTAGATACATCCAATAACTACTGGGATGCTAGTTACATCCAATAACTACTGGGATGCTAGATACATCCAATAACTACTAAGATGCTAGATACATCTAATAACTACTGGGATGGTAGATACACTGTTATTACATGGCTGGTTTAGAACCCCTTTGTTACATCATTATTTACGCATTGACACGCCCACCACTAGGGCACCAGGACAAACACTGCCGTCCTATTCCCAAATCACTTCCGCCCTGTGTTCAACGGGGCGTTTGTTTGGTTGTGTGGTTCAATCAATGTTCAGATCACGTGAGGAGGTCACGTGACATTGTGTTAAACAGGACATTTTTTGGGTTGTAGGATTCAATGTTCAGATCACGTGAGGATGTCACATGATATTGCCCTTCAGAAAAGGCTTAACTATAATCTTTTAATTTGATATTTAACATTTTGATATGGCGTTATGATTTAAAATACATCCTTGTAGGAAGTAGTCATATGGCTATGTATAATAAGTCATATGTTTATGTATTTAATAGTCGTGTGGCCATGTCTTAATTAGCCATATTAATTAGCAATATGTCAATGTATTACTGTTTACTCACCAACCGTATTAGTTGACGTTTTTGAAGTAAGATGAGCAAAGTCTCTCTTTGCCTTAGTTTAGTGGCTTACGTCGAATCTTTTATGTCGCCGAACCCTGATATCTCGAGCACAAAAATGCTGTCATAATTTTCCGCTTAACCTTTGTTATCTCGATCCCCATGACCAATCGCCGGAGTTGGAACTCCGCAAGAAGAAATAGCAAACAACAAATAAAGAAGTTTTGCATAAGTCAAAATAAATATTTATATTTCTTAAACTACAGGAGTGAAAGTATCATTAATATTAGGTGTAAAAAAAAAAATATTAAAAGGGGGTGGGGGGTGGGAGGTGCTGGTGAGAAATAACCGGTAATTTCAAGGAAAATTTGGTATTTTCTGACCTACTTTGTGTATTACGTGATCTGGCCCAGCCCTTGGAACAAAATAAGCATTTTGATTGGTTCCTGAGTGGGAATTCTGTTTTTAATAACTACCTCCGATCGCTTCATCACACAAATCGCGACAACGCTGTAGCCTTTTAAAAAAACCACCACCCAGAAACACGTGCATGTACATTCTGATTTATTCAGGCACATCCTGTAGGCCTACTTCAAGACATTTTAAGCACATGTCAATATATTGTCCATCATATTGGTTTTCGGTAACTCAATGATCGGTTATCTCGACGCTTTTTGGCAAACCCCAAGACCGGCGACATAACCGGGTTCTACTGTATAGGGTTGTGTATTAATTAGTCACATGGTTATGTATTTATTAAGCCCTCAATGATTTGATCAAATCTTTTCTTTTCAATGCCATACTCAAAGAAACAAATCGGGGGTTCTCCAAATGTTTACATTTTGCACCTCTTTAATAATCAGCTAAAATGAATGTATCACCATGACATCTCCTGTTTCGGATGGTTTTTGTGTGCACATTATCTATCTATATAATTCGCCGGCAAAGAACAAACAAGAAGACGGGTCAAACAAGACTCATGCTATATATAGATACACCAGAGCAAGCCAGACGCAGCCAAACCCTCCCCTCGCTTGTCGGCCAGCTCGCGGCGTCTGCTATAGTTCATAGGCGTGAAATAAAAAGTGTGCAGTGACGTAACATGAAAAGGGGAGGGGGAAGGGGTGTAGCGAAATTGGCATTCTTAAATGTGCGTAACTTGAGTTCACGTTTTTGCAAGGAACTTTAGTAAATGGGAAGTTCACGCATTGCTGGCGCCAATGTTTGGCGGGCTACATCTAGTAGTTATTCATCAGGTTTGTTTTGTTTGTTTGTTTGTTGATTGTTTGTTAGTTGTTTGTTTAACTTCATGTTTCATTCATGAATATGTCTAACTTAATTTTATCTTTTCCTTCACAAACACGACAATTTTATCAAAGATAAAGGAACATATTTAGTTTAAGTCGACGAAATCATGGCAATTGGTCTATTTGTAGCTTAAATAGTTAGGTAACTGTATCAGTCTTGAACAAAATTTTCATCCTTATGGGGTTCCCTGTTCTTGCAAACTCCCAACTAGTGTTACCTTAGCCACGTGCCACATAAGCCATGTGCCACATCAGTCACGTGCCACACCAGCCACGTGCCACATTAACCACGTCCACACAAGCCATTTTCCACACAGGCCATGTGCCACACCAGCCACGTGCCACACCAGCCACGTGCCACACCAGCCACGTGCCACACCAGCCACGTGACACACCAGCCATGAGCCGCACCAGCCATGTGCCACACCAGCCACGTGCCAAACTGATCCATATTCTTCCTTAGTCAAGTGCTACAGAAATATTTGTTAGCTCTCAGTCGTGTTTTAACCGAACCACAGGTTATCCTTACATTTCCACACCCCAGCAGTAACTCATAGCCATGTGCTAACTCTGAGCCAAGTGCTCTTTTATCCATATACTAGCCTAAAGCCATGTGCTAGTCCCTAGCTATATTCTAGCCTACAGCCGTAAGCTAGTCTCTAACCATTTGCTAAACCCAACTAATGGCCTAACCCGAATCCATGTGCTAAACATTCAGCCGCGTGTTAAACGTCCGCTACGTGCAAAACCCAACTAATGTCCTAGCCTCAAGCCATGTGCTAAACTCTACAAAATGTGCTTAATTTCAGCCTTTTGCTACACCCCACCAATGTGTTAACTTCAGTCATGTGCTACAACCCACCAATGTGCTTAACTTCAGTCATGTGCTACACCCCACCAATGTGTTAACTTCAGCCATGTGCTACACCCCACCAATGTGTTAACTTCAGCCATTTGCTACACCCCACCAATGTGCTTAACTTCAGCCATGTGCTACACCCCACCAATGTGTTAACTTCAGCCATTTGCTACACCCCACCAATGTGTTAACTTCAGCCATGTGCTACACCCCACCAATGGTTTAACTTCAGTCATGTGCTACACCCCACCAATGTGTTAACTTCAGCCATTTGCTACACCCCACCAATGTGTTAACTTCAGCCATGTGCTACACCCCACCAATGTGTTAACTTCAGTCATGTGCTACACCCCACCAATGTGTTAACTTCAGCCATTTGCTACACCCCACCAATGTGTTAACTTCAGTCCACCAATGTGTTAACTTCAGCCATGTGCTACACCCCACCAATGTGTTAACTTCAGTCATGTGCTACACCCCACCAATGTGTTAACTTCAGCCATTTGCTACACCCCACCAATGTGTTAACTTCAGTCATGTGCTACACCCCACCAATGTGTTAACTTCAGCCATGTGCTAACTTAGTCATCTGCTATCCCCAGCCCGTTCCCATCCTAACCAAGGCCCATAAGACCGTCATTGCCTATCTTATTGCCCCTAATGAACGCTAGTTTTAAAGGTTGATACTTGTCCTAATGAGATAAAACTGTCATTAAGACCCACAGATCTCACCCCGAGGCTTCCTTTAAGAAACCCAAGGTTTACATCAAGAAATCAATGGTCCGGCCAATAGATCAGATATACAGAGATGTTTAAATGGATTTATAACAACGATTCCATAGGTCGTGATCGTACTTAAATGAATTTGTTCCTGCGTTGAACATAAAATAAAGCCAATACGTTAATGGCCTAGATCAGTGGTTCTCAATCACCCTAACGCCGCGACCCTTTAATACATTTCCCCATGTTGTGGTGACCCTGAAACATAAAATTATTTTAGGGGCTACTTCATTTGTATGTGTTTACCGACATTCTTAAGTGACCCCAAGTAAGGGTCGTTCGACCCCGATAGAGGCAGTAACCCACAGGTTGAGCCCCGCCGCCCTAGGGCGTGTATCTTAAATGAAAACTACCTATACATCGCATGAGGTGATTACGTTGACTAGTGACCAAACATGACGTTAATTATATACAAAACATACTTCCTGATTTTTAAAATATGGTTAACCTAAATTCTAACATCTTGTGAAATAGTTCATAATACACGCCATTATTTAGGAATAATCTCAAAGACAAGAAATAGCAGGCATCATATTGAAGGTCGCAGGAGATGAAACAAGGAGATGAAATCAGGAGATGAAATCATGAGATGAAATCAGGAGAGGAAATCAGGAGATGAAATCAGGAGATGAAATCAGGGTCCTCCAATTTTAGACTTCTGGCTCTAAGGTTGAGATATTACGTTTTCAAATAAAAAAGACTATTCCTGTACAATATACAGACTTTGTAGGAAGATGTCATGAAGTCTGACAAGTCATTTACAAATCAATGGACACCATTTAACATTGTCTTATTAACAAAACATTGTTTCCCACATTAAAAAAATTGTTTTAAAATTTGAAATATAAAATCTGAAAGAAACAAGCAATACTTTTAGACACATGTGATACACAACATAAGTTGTCAGATACATGTCACACCACATCGGATGTGTCAGACACATGACACACCACATCAGTTGTTTCAAACCCATGTGTCACACCACATCAATTGTTTCAGAAACATGTGTCACACCACATCAGTTTAAATAGGTTACATATTTTTAATAATTGTAAAGCGCTTAGAGCTGTAAGGTAAGCGCTATATAAAAATGTTTAAATAAATAAAAAATAAAATAAAAATCAGTTGTTTCAGACACATGTGTCACACCACATCATGTGATTTAGGCACATATGTCACACCACATCAGTTGTTTCATACACATGTGTCACACCACATCAGTTGTTACAGACACATATGTAACACCACATCAGTTTTTTCAGAGACATATGTCACACCACATCAGTTGTTTCAGACGCTTGTGCCACACCACATCAGTTGTTTCAGACAAATATGCCACACCACATCAGTTGTTTCAGACAAATATGTCACACCACATCATGTGATTCAGGCACATATGTCACACCACATCAGTTGTTTTAGACACATATGTCACACCACATTAGTTGTTTGAGACACATGTCACACACCACATCAGTTGTTTGAGACACATGTCACACACCACATCAGTTGTTTGAGACACATGTCACACACCACATCAGTTGTTTCAGACACATGTAACACATCACATCAGTTGTTTCAGACACATGTCACACATCACATCAGTTGTTTCAGACACATGTCACACATCACATCAGTTGTTTCAGACACATGTCACACATCACATCAAATGTTTCAGACACATGTCACACATCACATCAGTTGTTTCAGACACATGTCACACATCACATCAGTTGTTTCAGACACATGTGTCAAGCACAGGTATAATGCTCCACCATTCAACATTTCAATGTTATGTCAACTTTGAAATGAACCATTTTTTCAAATTGTACTGTTACAAACAATCTAATTCAGCTGTACTTTTCAATGATCACAAGGAAGGGACACGACCATCTTGAGTTTTCTCATGAGTTAAGTCTCTTAACCTACACTGTTTCACGTAGAGGTGGGAAAGTAGAAAGAAAAAAGGTTAATCTTTAGAAAGGCTAATCCTGTGACGTCTACGGAGGGTCAGCTTGACCAGTGGGGTGCCGCTATCCCATTCAACGGAATGCAAGGCGATTGTCTGTGTCAAGGCAAATATTGCATGAGGTTGTTGGCGGAGGCACTACCTTCGATGCATGAGATTGAACCATTCGGTGAGTTAGTGATCACGTGACATTCAGAAGCAGGCTGTTCATATCTTAAAGTGACTTGACCCTTGTGGTCTAGTTGTTTTATATTGGGATAAGAATCCCATGGCGTCTGTTTTTGACCCTTGTGGTCTAGTTGTTTTATATTGGGATAAGAATCCCATGGCTGGCGTCTGTTTTTGACCCTTGTGGTCTAGTTGTTTTATATTGGGATAAGAATCCCATGGCGTCTGTTTTTGACACTTGTGGTCTAGTTGTTTTATATTGGGATAAGAATCCCATGGCGTCTGTTTTTGACCCTTGTGGTCTAGTTGTTTTATATTGGGATAAGAATCCATTGGCGTCTGTTTTTGACCCTTGTGGTCTAATTGTTTTATATTGGGATAAGAATCCCATGGCGTCTGTTTTTGACCCTTGTGGTCTAGTTGTTTTATATTGGGATAAGAATCCCATGGCGTCTGTTTTTGACCCTTGTGGACTAGTTGTTTTATATTGGGATAAGAATCCCATGGCGTCTGTTTTTGACCCTTGTGGACTAGTTGTTTTATATTGGGATAAGAATCCCATGGCGTCTGATTTTATATATCGAATAAGGCTGCGGCTATCTGGAGAGTTTGGGTTTATTAAAAAATATTTTAAAATTATCGTAGGGTTTGTAAGACAAAATAAACTACCACAAATGACATCCGAATGGCATTTAGTCAAAATGGAACCGGAAACGCATCACCACTATTCGGACCCGGGTACCTTTAGACTCAATGCTATTCGGATCTCATTTGTGGTAGTTTATTTTAGTTAAACTGAAGACTTAAGTTTACAAACATATAGTCCATTCAATCATCTTCCATTTGGTACCTCATTTTGTCTTACAACCTAATACAACCTAATAATAATATTATTTTTAAAAATTTTAATCGCAATCTCTAACTTCTCGGACCCGGGTCCGAATAGCCACTTCGATGGAATAATCTGACTGACTTGGTTGGTATTCTTTACTTGTAAAGTCATTGCATTAAATATGTATTTTTCGTTAAATTTGTTGAAACCGAGCTGGACTTTATCACCCTAAATAATTGATGAATATTTGACCAACTCAACATTTTAAATTATTTTTGTGTACACAACTCAGTTCAAAGACTTAGTAAATATTATGTACCGTACATTTCCAAGCAAATCTACACACATTAAGTACCGTACATTTCCAAGTAAGTGTACAGACATTAAGTACCGTACATTTCCAAGTAACGTTAAATACCATGTTTTAATGAATCAATGCAAGCTGTAATATAAGTCGAAACAAAGCTATGAACTCCAGAAAGATGTCATTCTTACAGTCTGAATATTTCAAACACTTCAACTACAAGGAAGAACGTGCCAAGATATTCGCACTCTTAGAACTCTCCCGTTATGGACTTCTCCATTGGTTGCTATTATTTTACCCCGAGGCATTCCCCGATGCAACTGTAAAAGACTTGAGTTCCTGGAGACATACACCCGTCTTTGAATTCCCTTAGGTTCGAGATTCACTCTTCCATAATCATTATTTGAAGTGCTATTTGCGTGTGTGTGTGTGTGTGTGTGGGGGGGGTGGAGGGTTCGGGTAATTGAAGGCAAGGAGTCCCGCGCGCTGTAACAGGTCCTCAGTGATGTAGTTTTACATGAACATAAATGAGTCGATGACGAGTTGTAGACCAGCTTTTAGCGATATCTCCTAGGGTTTAATCAATTTAGACTTGTTTTGTTGGGACCACTCAAGCAGTTTTATGACCTGCTGAGAACCTCGCTCATCATTTTAATCTCCGAGTCGTCAGTGTAGGACTGAGCACTCTTCAAGTACATTGACCAAATAATCAGTTAGTAAGTAGTACGGTATAAACAATGGTTTCTAGAAGCTAAGCTTCTTTATTGATCCGAATAAATGGAAATATTTTTTTTATTACATTATTCATCTTCATTTTCAGCACATAAATAAATAAATGTTTAACCAAGAAAACATTAAAAAATTATAATAATTTAAACTCAAAACAACGTAAGTATCTATCTAGTGTAGAAATCAGCCATGTAGGAACTCCTTTAGTGACAATGATGACGTAATTAGAGATCATTTAGAGTTTGCAACCGCTAGGGTAGCATGCGGGTAAATTTGTACAGAATGGGTAACAAAATAATGTGTATATCTTTCTGTCCTAAATTTAAGAGAAAGAATCCGCCCAGGTCCAACTCATCTTTAGCAGTTGTGATGAATAGCGCGGGATATACAATACAATTTTTTTTAAGGTTTACAGCAATATGTCTCTGCAAATAGATCAACAAGTGAAGGATGTTTAGATTGTGGGATATGACTAGCTTTCTTGACTAGCCTATTTAGTCTGTGTTTGATGTCAGACGATGAATGCCAACACCATGATTTTAATACTGAAGTCTAGTAGGCTTCCAATCGTTGCACTGTGGAATACGTTAATAACTTGTTTGCTTAAGCCGAAATTGTTATTTTTTGGAGAGAAAAAATGTCTGTCGTTGAATTTGTTACACATAATTTGGTCGTGATCATATCATGTCATCTTATTATCAATATTGGCTCCAAGTTATGTTCATGTCCCTACCAACTGTACATCAGTATAAACATCCCTTTAGACTCAATGCTATTCGGATCTCATTTGTGGTAGTTTATGGTAGTTTAGGTTGTAGCTAAGTTTTCCTCCTCAGATCGGAAGCCAAGATCAACAAATTTCACGATTGGAACGGTGTCTCTACGGCTCTGCCTAGCGTTGATATATACTGTATACAGGACAGGGGAGGGAACGCAACCTCCGAACAGGACAGGGGAGAGAACGCAACCTCCAAATCGAGATTATGAAAACGACAATAAAAGTCATTTTTAAGTCATTTACAAAATTCTTCATATCCTCATTTACACAATTCTTCGTATCGTCATTTACACAATTCTTCATATCCTCATTTACACAATTCTTCGTATCCTCATTTACACAATTCATCGTATCCTCATTTACACAATTCTTCATATCCTCATTTACACAATTCTTCGTATCCTCATTTACACAATTCTTCATATCCTCATTTATACAATTCTTCATATCCTAATTTACACATTTCTTCATATCCTCATTACACAATTCTTCATTTTCTCTTTACACAGTTCCTCATACCCTCATTACACATTTCTTCATATCCTCATTATACAATTCATCGTATCCTCATTTACACAATCCTTCATATCCTCATTACACAATTCTTCATATCCTCTGTTATAGAGAACCTGTTTACATCATATTTTCTCGTGCGTGCCCTCTGATTGACCCCGCATGAGACGCTGTGTTCACAAAGGGGTGTGGCTTAGGCCTTTGAAGTAACTTGTTGACGCCGCCAACGAATAAAAATAATTAATCTGTTCCAAATAGTATTTGGTAGAATGATTGGGACTTTTCTCGAAATGTCTCGAAGGCAGGGCTTGGGCGTCGGTAGACCCACCTATATAAGGGATTGACAGGCACGGAGGAGGGACGGAGATTTCCGATAGATTTTCTTAACATTACGAGGCGTGTTTTATTCTTTGTGTATTTGTGTGCTCCTACTTATATGTGTTTATTTCGCAT
>CAXITT010000111.1:1340983-1368842 GCA_964033795.1 Lymnaea stagnalis | reverse complement strand
AGAGAGAGAAAGAAGAAAAAGAACGAGAGCTTAAACAGCTGGAGCTAAAAGCTCAGAGAGAGAAAGAAGAAAAAGATAGAGAGCTAACAATAAAGTTAAAACAAATGGAAATAACGGCCAATTTAGGAGCAATGGAAAATAGACTCACGGCTCCAGCCGGTCAGGGTTGCGATGCAATTAAATTTGCAAAAGTAATCCCTAAATTTTCAGAGAAAGAGGTTGACCAATATTTTGCGCAGTTTGAGATAACTGCCCAAAATTTTAAAATTCCTGAAACTATGTGGTCCACCTTACTTCAGCCAGCCTTGACCGGAAGGGCATCCGAAGTCTTTGTGTCCCTGAATGCGGAACAGCGCGGGGACTATAACCTAGTAAAATCATTAATACTTAAGGCTTATGAATGTGTCCCCGAAGCATACCGTAAAAAGTTTAGGGAACTGTGGAAACGTGATGGCCAGACTCATGTTGAGTTCCTCCGGGAAAAGGAACGGCTCCTGGACAAGTGGCTGCACGCAACCAACACCGAGACAGACTTCAAGAAATTCAAGAACCTCATTCTGATGGAGGAGTTCAAGAATTGTGTTCGTACTGAAGTGCGAATACATATTGCAGACCGTGGCGAAGGTGACGCACATACGGCAGCAGTGTTAGCCGACGACTTCACCATCTCACATCAACTTTCCAAGAATCCATCTGACACCAAAAATGACAGGCACAATAAGACAGCTGTAGCAACTTACAGTAAACCTCCACAAAAACCATTCAAGCCCGGTACGAAAGAAATTGGTGCAAAAGACACATGTGCCTACTGTAAAAAAGAAGGACATACGAGGGATGATTGCTGGAAACTCAAGAAGAAAACTGAGAAGCCCACACATCCTGGTACACAACACAAAGTCTCCGCTTGTACGTCTCGTCATACATCTGGAAACGCATTTTCAAAATTCAAGAGTTTTTGCTCTCCAGATGTCCATACAAACTTCAAAGAGGTTTGTCACGACTCATCAAAGAGTTCCATTATGAACAATAAGGCTAGTTTTACTGACTCCAGCCAAGTTCCTGCTTCGACTGCGAGTTTTATGAGCTTGTCGCCAAGATCCTTTTGCTCCAAGAAGAGGTCTACCTCCAGAGGGCGTTTTACTGAGGACTTGTGTGCAAGTTTTGACGACTCTACCCAGAGTTTTACTTCCTCTACCCTAGCCGAATGTTCTCAAGACTCCAACAAGAGTTTACCTACCAAGGTCCAAAATTCTACATCAGAAACTACTGATGTCATACAAGACTTCATGCCTTTCATATCGGAAGGATTCGTATCACTGCCAGGTGATTTTTCCAGTCTACAACCAATCAAAATCTTACGAGATACAGGTGCTTCACAGTCCTTACTACTTGAGGGTATACTTCCCTTGTCTGAATCTACTGCTACTGGGAGCAACATCCTGTTACGAGGTGTAGAGCTGGGATGCATAGATGTACCTTTACATCTCATCAACCTAAAATCAGACTTAGTCTCCGGACCTGTGGTTGTGGGTGTCCGACCAACATTACCATTGGACGGCATCTCGTTGCTGCTAGGCAATGACTTAGCTGGTGGGAAGGTGATAGCCGAGCCCATCGTTACTCATGAACCTTGTTTAAATGAAAATCAGGAAGAAGATCAAGAATTGTATCCAGCATGTGCTGTGACAAGGGCCATGAGTTCCAAGATCTCCACAAAAGAGATTTCACAAAAAAGCAATAAAATTCTTCCTGAAATTGACCTGGGAAAAACATTTTTTGCAAGTCTAAATGAAGAGGCTAGTAATTACAAGACTCCAACTCGAATGCAACTTATTGAAGAACAGAAGAGTGATCCAGAAATAGTCAAACTTCGAGAGAACGCTTTGACCCAAGAAGAAGCTGAACAATTCCCTATATGTTATTACCTTCAAGATGACATACTTTTGAGAAAATGGCGACCTCCAGACGCAAATGCTGACGAAGAATGGAGGATAGTTCATCAAATAGTAGTTCCTACCCCATTCCGGAACGAAGTCCTGAACTTAGCCCATGACTCACCACTTTCAGGTCATTTGGGAGTAAAGAAGACATATCACAAAATCACGTCGCACTTCTTTTGGCCCAAAATCAAGAAAGATGTGGTTGAATACTGCAGATCATGTCATACTTGTCAGGTTGTAGGGAAACCAAATCAGAAGATACCAGCAGCTCCTCTTCAACCCATTCCAGCATTCGAAGAACCTTTCAGTCGCGTTATTATAGACTGCGTTGGACCTCTGCCAAAGACAAAATCAGGTCACCAATACTTGCTGACAATCATGTGTGCGTCAACAAGGTTCCCAGAAGCTATTCCTCTTCGCAATATCAAGACTCCGAACATCGTCAAAGCCTTGACGAAGTTTTTTACATTGTTTGGTCTTCCGAAGTCTGTACAGTCTGACCAAGGAACCAACTTCAAGGCTGGAATATTCAAACAAGTGATGAACCAGTTGGGCATAGAACACTGCTTGTCGAGTGCATATCATCCTGAGTCACAGGGAGCACTTGAGCGATTCCATCAGACGTTGAAGAACATGATGAGAACCTACTGCCTAGAACAAGAGAAAGACTGGGATGAAGGCATCAACATGCTACTGTTCGCCGCAAGAGAAGCAGTTCAAGAATCACTTGGATTCAGCCCCTTCGAACTGGTGTTTGGCCACACGGTTCGCGGTCCCCTTAAACTTTTAAAAGACACGTGGATGTCATCGACACCCACGGAAGGACTTCTTGACTATGTCCAAAAATTTAAAACTAAACTTTTTAATGCCGTTAATTTGGCTAAAACACATTTAAAAGATTCACAATCTAAAATGAAAGTTTGGTATGACAAAAAGTCAAAATTCAGACAGTTTGCTTCAGGGGACAAAGTGCTTGTGCTTTTGCCGATACCAGGGCAAGCACTACAAGCTAGATATTTTGGTCCTTATGTTGTTGAGTCCAAAATCAATGATTTAAATTACATTGTGTTAACACCAGATCGTAAAAGAAAGAAACAGTTATGTCACATTAACATGTTAAAAGAATATTTTGATAGAAAATGTGATGATCATTGTCCATCCTCAGAAACAAATGTTAACACAATCTCAACTGTAACTTCAGTACTTAAAGAAAATGTTACTGAAACCTTTGATAGTGTCCCAGAAAAAGTTGGTAATTATAAACTTAAAAATTCAGAAGTATTGGCCAACTTAGATAAGAAACTAGGACATTTGTCATTGTCAGAGAAGGATGTTGTTAAGTCTGTTATTGCAGATTTTGTTTTACTCTTCCCTGATGTACCTAATAAAACCAACATTGCTGTACATGATGTTGACATTGGCAATGCAGTTCCGGTCAAGCAACACCCCTATAGGGTCAATCCGGAAAAACTTGAAATAATCCGGTCTGAAATAAAATACATGCTTGAAAATGATATAATTGAACCAAGCTCTAGTAACTGGAGTTCACCATGTATTTTAGTCCCAAAGCCTGACAAAAGTTACAGGTTTTGTACTGACTTCAGGAAAGTGAATGCATTCACAAAGACTGATTCCTTTCCGATTCCAAGGATAGACGATCTTATAGATCGAATAGGTGATGCCAAATATGTAACCAAGATAGACTTACTATCAGGTTATTGGCAGGTTCCTCTATCTGACAGAGCAAAAGAAATCTCTGCTTTTTGTACTCCAGATGGTTTATATCAATATAAAGTAATGCCGTTTGGAATGAAAAATGCCCCAGCTACATTCCAACGTCTTGTAAATAACATTATTGCTGACCAGGAAAATTGCAGCGCCTATATTGATGATGTAATTATTTACAGTCAAGATTTTTCATCTCATGTAAACCAATTAAGATCTCTGTTTAAAAAATTTTTGCAGGCAAATGTAACTGTAAATTTAAATAAATGTGAATTTTGTCATGCAACTGTGGAATATTTAGGTCACATAGTGGGTCAAGGTCATGTAAAGCCTGTTCAAGCTAAGATAGATGCTATTGTATCACTTCCACCACCCACTACTAGAAAACAGTTAATGAGATTTTTGGGAATGGCAGGTTATTATAGAAAATTTTGCAAAAATTTCTCAGTTATTGCTTCTCCTTTAAGTAATATGTTAAAGAAAAATGCAAAATTTCAATGGTCAGATGCCTGTCAGGAAGCATTCGAAAACATTAAAAATATACTTGCTAATGCTCCTGTTCTCATTGCACCAGACTTTAACAAACAGTTTAAATTAGCTGTAGATGCCAGTGACGTTGGCATTGGTGCAGTTCTTTTTCAAGAAGATGACCACAATGTAGATCATCCTGTCTCTTATTTCTCAAAGAAATTTAACTCACATCAGAAAAACTATTCCACTGTAGAAAAAGAATGTTTAGGTTTAATTCTTGCTCTCCAACAATTTGATTTTTATGTCAGTTGTTCTTTACATTCAGTACTTGTTTTTACTGATCACAATCCTTTAACATTTTTGAATAAGATGGTCTCCAAAAATCAAAGATTGTTAAGATGGAGCCTATTTTTACAAGAATATAATTTGGACATCAAACATATTAAAGGCAAAGACAATGTCATTGCAGATACTTTGTCCAGAAATTAATTTTCACTTATGTTATTGTTTATAAGCTGTTAAGAAGTTTTTTGTCTAATATTTTGAGAGTAAGAAATGTACTTTCTTCAATTTTAATGGAAAAAGAATTCCATTTTTGAACAATGAATTTTTTTTCTTTTAAGAGGGGAGGTGTTATAGAGAGCTTATTTACATCATATTTCTCGTGCGTGCCCTCTGATTGACCCCGCATGAGACGCTGTGTTCACAAAGGGGTGTGGCTTAGGTCTTTGAAGTATCTTGTTTACAATCGGCTTCCAATTACGCATTGGGTAGAATGTCATCGGGTAATTTCTCGAATCTACTCCTTAACCCGAGATATGTAAACAACACGTCATAAGCCCTTCTCGAAGCATCTTACTCTACATATATATAAGGGATTGACAGGCACGAGGGGACGGAGATTTTTCACATAGATTTTCTTAACATTACGAGGCGTGTTTTATTCTTTGTGTATTTGTGTGCTCCTACTTATATGTGTTTATTTCGCATTATTTATTGGCATCATTATTTCTAATTGTATTAACTGTGTACCGGTACGACATCTGCCATACTGTAAGTTGAAGATTGTAATTTTATTTTATTTTATTTTGTAATTATCTTAAGACTTAATAAATCTTAATTAATTGTAACTAGAAACTGTTTTGGGTCGTATCTTTAATATTGTTGATTATATGGTATCGTCCTTTGTTAGGCACTGTTTACAACGAGCCAATTAAAATTAAAATAGGAGATTCATTTCTCCCAATACAAGTCAGTGCTTAACATCCTCATTATACAATTCTTCATTTCCTCTTTACAAAATCCTTCATATCCTCATTACACAATTCTTCATATCCTCATTACACAATCCCTCATATTCTCATTACACAATTCTTCATATCCTCATTACACAATTCTTCATATCCTCATTACACAATCCCTCATATCCTCATTACACAATTCTTCATATCCTCATTACACAATGCTTCATATCCTCATTACACAATGCTTCATATCCTCATTACACAATTCTTCATATTCTCATTACACCATCATTATTTCTTAGAATAACCTTTAATTTGTTTTAGCCCAGCCCAACAAACCTTTGACTTGATTAAGGGACTTTGTTTCCTATTTTCGCCTGTATTGTTTTAGTTACTTCAATGTGTTTATTCCATCAGTAATTCTTAGCTTTTGTGAATTCTTGTGACTAGTCTTAACTTTTTTACTAGTGTATTATGACCTCTGTTGGGTTTGGCAATTCATTAGTCATTGTTGCACACCGGATATTGTGTTTTATTGTACGCCGTGTGCTTTGAGAGAGTTAGAAGTGGATGAGCGCCCTTAGTTAGAAGTGGATGAGCGCCCTTAGTTAGAAGTGGATGAGCGCCCTTAGTTAGAAGTGGATGAGCGCCCTTAGCTAGAAGTGGATGAGCGCCCTTAGTTAGTAGTGGATGAGCGCCCTTCCTGTCATTTAGTTAGTGACATACTTTTGTTATTATGACGTATTGTCTAGACCATTTTTGGCAAATGAAGGAGTGCGACTCGGCCAGTCGGCCACACATCGGCTTTGACTTAGAAAAACATGGTTCTTGACAGGTGCTGGAAAATAAATTTGGCTCTCAAATTTTTTAAATCGTCCTTCTGATGATTTTTGCCTCTTTTGAGCACTGAGTTTGCCGACCACTGGTCTAGACTGTCTTTGGCGTACAGGCAGTCTTTGGCGTTCAGGCAGTCTTTGGCGTACAGGCAGTCTTTGGCGTACAGGCAGTCTTTGGCGTACAGGCAGTCTTTGGCGTACAGGCAGTCTTTGGCGTTCAGGCAGTCTTTGGCGTACAGGCAGTCTTTGGCGTACAGGCAGTCTTTGGCGTACAGGCATATTCATCAGTAGTAGTCGCAAGAAGATGGTAGTGGAGGGCTGTGTATTATTTCTCCTTCATTTATAGAGAGCTGCGCTATACAAATATTGGATTAAATGTACAGCTTTATAAATATGTTTTCTGGATTAAAGTTGACATTGTTAATGGAATATGAAATGTGTTCCATTCGGGGTTTGAATGTATGCACAAATCTGATGTACGAAACCAATCAAGTATGGATGATAACAGCATCTCTTTCTTCTCTGTCCATCCAAGGTATGTTATTACTGAATTTCTGGGATGTTTTTTGGAGAAGCATTTTATCCCTACAGAACATAATATATGAATTGACGGTGTTAGTGAGTTCATCAATGTCTGTACACGTGTTTGTAAATGTACCCCAATGTGTACAATCGTAGCAGCCCTGACCACAGTTCATCTATTTTTGTTTGATTATCCGTTTTTCTCAAAACTGTCTTGTAGTTCGCCATTAGTTGGACCATTGTGTGGTCGGATTGTCATAGTGGAAATAATCTGTGAGATGTGTAGGGCATTTTACTATTACCTTAACACACGTCTAGTGTTCAGTCTTGTCGAGTGGGGCATGTATCATTGACTGGGTTTATGTTAACATGGATTTATTCAGTAACATGTAATTGAAGTCCCCCGAATGGAGGAGGATAGTTTACATGCTATCTGTAGCGCCCCAACGGTCCAAGGACTAAGGGACATGATGATGATGATGATATCAACTTTGAAGTAGGACTATCTGATTACAGGACAACTTTGAAGTAGGGCTACTTGATGACAGGCCCACTTTGAGGTAGGACAAAGCTGCATTAGACCATACGACCACTCGCATATTGAACACAGACCATTCGACCTCTCACATATTGAACCCATTAGACAATACGACCACTCACTTATTGAACACATTAGACCATATGACCACTCACGTATTGATCACATTAGACTATACGACCACTCACATAGCTAACACATTAGACCATACGACCAGTCACGCATTGAACACATTAGACCATGCGATCACTCACGTATTGAACACATTAGACATACGACCACTCACGTATTAAACACATTAGACTATACGACCACTCACATATTAAACGCATAGACCACACGACCACTCGAATATTTAACACATTGGACCATACGACCACTCACGCATTGAACACATTAGACCATACGACCACTCACATATTGAATACATTAGACCATACGACCACTCACATATTGAATACATTAGACCATACGACCACTCACATATTGAACACATAAAACCATACGACCTCTTACATATTGAACGCAGTATTAAACAAAAACTCGTCCTTCACCCACATAGACAGCGATGAGGCCATGACAGGCAATTTAGGCTCATACCAGCAAGAAGCCAGTATAGGAGCTGCTCATTCCTGCCCAAGACAATCAGGGACTGGAACAATCTTTCAAAAGGAACGGTTGAGGCGACAACACTAGACACATTTTTGTCTATTGCCTCAAGCCTTCAAACCCCCAGTGCATGATTCCATCGCAAAGTGGCACTGGAAATCAGTGAAATGTCTTCATCAACACCACGCACAGAAACATTTCAAATCCCATCTACATGCATAGGAGCCAAAATGATCAATAAATTGATCGTGGCCCCTTAAGATATAGAAGAAGAAGGAGACCATATGACCACTCACATATTGAATACATTAGACCATACGACCACTCACATATTGAACACATTAGACCATACGACCACTTACATATTTAACACATTATACCATACGACCACTTACATATTGAATACATTAGACCATACGACCACTTACATATTGAATACATTAGACCATACGACCACTCACAAAATGAATACATTAGACAATACGACCACTCACATATTGAATACATTAGACCATACGACCACTCACATATTGAATACATTAGACCATATGACCACTCACATATTCAATACATTAGACCATACGACCACTCACATATTGAATATTAGACCATACGACCACTCACATATTTAACACATTTGACCATACGACCACTCACATATTGAATACATTAGAACATACGACCACTCACATATTTAACACATTAGACCATACGACCACTCACATATTGATTATATTAGATCATACGACCACTCACATATTTAACACATTAGACTATACGACCACTCGCATATTAAGTACATTAGACCATACGACCACTCACATATTTAATACATCAGACCATACGACCACTCACATATTTAACACATTAGACCATACGACCACTCGCATATTGAATACATTACACCATACGACCACTCGCATATTGAATACATTAGACCATACGACCACTCGCATATTGAACACATTAGACAATACGACCACTCACATATTGAACACATTAGACCATACGACCACTCACATGTTGAATAGATTAGACCATACGACCACTCGCATATTTAATACATTAGACCATACGACCACTCACATATTGAACACATTAGACCATACGACCACTCACATATTGAACACATTAGACCATACGACCACTCACATATTGAACACATTAGACCATACGACCACTCACATATTGAACACATTAGACCATACGACCACTCGCATATTGAACACATTAGACCATACGACCACTCACATATTGAACACATTAGACCATACGATCACTCACATATTGAACACATTAGACCATTCGACCACTCACATATTGAACACATTAGACCATACGATCACTCACATATTGAACACATTAGACCATACGACCAATCACATATTGAACACATTAGACCATACGACCACTCACATATTGAACACATTAGACCATACGACCACTCGCATATTGAACACATTAGACCATACGACCACTCACATATTGAACACATTAGACCATATGACCACTCAAAAATTGAACAATACAAATCTCATGAAGCTGAAACAACTTGTAGTTGCATGACATGTTAAATGAAGCACCTTCTTGTTTTTGTAAGATACTTCTCCTTTGTATCATCTTATTTTTCTAAGATAAGTCTCTAAAGCACCATCTAGTGTTTGTCATATACGTCTCTTTAGCACCATCTCGTGTTTGTAAGATAAGTCTCTTTAGCACCATCTCATTTTTTTAAAAGATAAGTCTCCTCAACACCATCTCGTTTTTGTAAGATAAGCCTACTTAGCACCATCTCGTTTTTGTAAGATAAGTCTTATTAGTACCATCTCGTTTGTCTTAAGATAAATCTCCTGGGTGTGATTGAATGCTTACTAGATACAACAAACAAACATACATACACATGATGAAGCATTGTTCAGTCCTGTGACTCGATCTCATGAGTTTATGATTGATTTAATTTTACCCCAAAGAACCTTTCTGTAATGTGCAAATTTAATTTCTGTAACTGCACCAATTGTTCCCTCGTCTTCGCATCTATCACCCGACCAGGAGCCGAGTTATTGCCCCTTGCTATTACTGTCTCCATTTGCGATCGTTGATAATTTGTCCCCTGCGGGAAAGCCCAATGCTGAAAGTCGAGGGAACGCTCAGCTGTAAGGTGGACGCACCCACAAGGGAAGCGAGAGAGCCCTTGGTTTAACAAAACACTATCTGTTACAAGAGTCAGTGTCACTGAGGATTGTTCTTTATCATTCCAGGGCCAATTTCATGAATCATGGGAAGTCATAATTGAATTTGTGGTCAAGCAACAGGGCGAATTAGTGGTCAATAATAGAATGGGAAATGGGAGAGAATTTGGGGAGTATAGGGAGCGCGGGAAGGGATGGGGATTAAAATAAAGAAATGGGTTGGGGGACGAGATCGACTTAGTAATGGTAGAGGTAGAAAGCAAAGGTGTCTGGTGTGATGGGAGTAAATGAAACAAAACTTGGGGAATGTCAATGGAAGATGGCCTAGGGAGGTAGTTAGTGAATGGAGATGGTGTAGGGGAGGTAGTTAGTGAATGGAGATGGTGTAGGGGAGGTTGTTAGTGAATGGAGATGGTGTAGGGGAAGAATTGTGTGGGTGGAGATATGTCTATTCAAGTACTAAAACACAAAGCTAAACAGAGTAAGATATAATTAAATTGGCAAAGACGTCAAAATTGATTCAACTGAAAAATTCAAGAGTCTCTGTTTATTTTACTCTCACTAACTAACGACTTTGATTATCGTAGAGTGAACTTATTGATCTGTCTTGACAACGTCATGTTGCCTCTTGAATACTGACAATAAATGGTGCTTTACTTAGTAAGGCACAAAAGTACCACATTCATATTTATACTAAAATATTACCCAATTGCCCTCTCCCTTTTTTGTATACGGTACAAAAATAAAAACTTGCCATGCTGCAATATCTGCCACCAGAACACACAAACATATCTGCCACATGACACAAACATTTTTACCACCAGAACACACAACATATCTACCGCCAGAACACACAACACATCTGCTACCAGGACACACAAACACATCTGCCACCAGAACACCCATACATATTTTTTATCCATGAATTTGCTCTTATATTTCATAAAAATGATTTTACAAATATTTAGTGCAGGTGTATTTTTATCTGAAAAGTCGATTATCGGGATGACCCGAAATGAAATCCGGTTAATCATTCTGATTTAAAATTGATAAGATAAAAAAAGAAAATTAGACTTTTGATTGAAGCCATGTTCCAAATAAACATTATTATGGTGTAGCATTCTTAAAAGGACGAAAAGAAATCAAAGATAGACAATTACAACAAAGACTCCATGACCGATAGTTGCCACCTCTGATTTGAAGTCAGGGGGAGGCAACACGTGTGTCAACAGAAATTGCTCTGCTCAATAACGGGAGAGAAGTCAATGAAGCATAAAATGACGTGAGGCTAGTGAGGCCTTCATGGTTCATTCACAAATGTAAAGCACTATGCCTTAGTGCCTGACATGAAATAAAGCTACGAGATGGTTCCATGAAAAATGCAATGCATTAAACTATCCTGTCAGTGACAGATGTGCACAAGACTTCAGCTCTGATGGGTTAATTCAACTATCCTGTCATGACAGATGTGCACAAGACTTCAGCTCTGATGGGTTATTCAACTATCCTGTCAGTGACAGATGTGCACAAGACTTCAGCTCTGATGGGTAAATTAAACTATCCTGTCAGTGACAGATGTGCACAAAACTTCAGCTCTGATGGGTAAATTAAACTATCCTGTCACTGACTGATGTGCACAAGACTTCAGCTCTGATGGGTAAATTAAACTATCCTGTCAGTGACAGATGTGTACAAAACTTCAGCTCTCGTGGGTTTAAGAAAGTTTAACTAAAGGGAGCCTATACTGGTACACTTAATCTAAGGGACACAACCTTATAGAGAAAACGCCTGAGCTCATAACAAGAAGACGATGACGTCACTAACCATGTTGACTGCTAGCGTTTTCAGACATATTTGTTTGAACTATACAGGAACGATTTCGTTATATCTGAAATTTCTAGTTTAACGTCATCATGCTTAGATGGTGGGCCAAGGTGATTCTAGATGATGGGCCAACGTGATTCTAAATGATGGGCCAAGGTGATTCTAGATGATAGGCCAAGGTGATTCTAGATGATAGGCCAAGGTGATTCTAGATGATGGGCCAAGGTGATTCTAGATGATGGGCAAAGTGATTCTAAATGATGGGCCAAAGTGATTCTAAATGATGGGCCAACGTGATTCTAGATGATGGGCCAAAGTGATTCTAAATGATGGGCCATGGTGATTCTAGATGATGGGCCAAAGACATTCTAGATGATGGGCCAGGGTGATTCTACATGGGCCAAGGAACGATGTAACCAATAATCCCCATATGTGACAGTAGAGTGATAGAAAAAATTCGACAAAATGTAACAGTTGAATGATATCCCAAAATGTGAAAGTTGAAAAAACAATTGAATAAATCCTTAAAATGTCAACAATGGAATGATATAATAAAAGTTGCATGTTATAATCTAAAAACTCCCGGATGTGATAGGTGACTTATGTTCTTCGTCCGTCGAAGTCGACTAGGACCATCGAGTCATCCGGTTAGGGGCAGGTTGGGATTACGGTGAGCTCGTAGGTGGCTTGCTAGACCGATCCTTGCTCGGAATAATCTATGACACCGTGGGCATGGAATAGTTGCTTCAGACGTTGACTTAATGTTGCTCTTTCGGACAAGCCTGCGTGTCTCAGCTGTGGATATTCTATTAGTTTCATGGGATTTAGCCCCCTTCTTGACAGCAGCTCTCCACCTGGCTCTGTCCTGGGCTGTCTGCACCCATTGAATAGGGTTGATGCTGAAGGTCTTTAGTGCCACTTTCAGTCAGTCTTTGTAACGCTTTTTTTTTACCTCCTAGGGAGCGCCTGCCTATCGTGAGTTCTCCGAAGAATATCTGTTTCGGGAGCCGATGGTCTTCCATACGGGCTACGTGTCCCATCCAACGGAGCTGAGACTGCATCAGAGTGGTGAAGATACTAGGTAGGTTCGCTCTACAGAGGACCTCGGTGTCAGAGACTTTTTCTTGCCATCTGATGTCGAGGAGTTTCCTGAGGCAGGTAGTGTGAAAATCATTCAGTTTCTTGGCGTGACGCTGGTAGACTGTCCACGTTTCACATCCGTAGAGCAGTGTCGGGAGGACTGCTGCGCTATAGACCTTGAGCTTTGTTTCTCGTCTGATACCTCTCCTGTCCCAAACAGTGCTGCGGAGCCTGCCAAATATGGCACTAGCTTTTGCGAGTCTGCCACTCATTTCATCATCCATGACGATATATCTAGAGAGGGTGCTGCCCAAGTAAGTAAATGTATCCACCGGGTTGAGACGCTGTCCACTGATGATGATGTTGGGTTCAACGTAGGGCTTACTTGGAGCTGGCTGATACATCACCTCAGTCTTCTTTGTGTTGATTGTGAGGCCAAAGTTATTGCAGGCCTCCGAGAAGATATCAACGTTGTGTTGCATGTTGGCTTCTGAGGGAGCGTTCAGGGCACAATCGTCTGCAAACAGAAGCTCGTTGAGGGTGTTAAGTTTGACCTTGGTTTTAGCTTGAAGCCTCCTAAGTTTAAATACTGATCCATCAGTGCGAAACCGGATTGGCAAGCTCGCGGTGGAGTCCTTGAACGCATCAGACAGCATTGCGGAATACATAATACTGAAGAGTGTGGGAGCAAGAACACAACCCTGTTTACACCGTTTGTGACGGGGAATGCTGGAGATGATTGACCGTTGTCTTGCACTCGGGCCATCATGCCATCATGCAGCTGACGGATGATGTTGGTGAACTTGTCTGGGCATCCGTATTTCTTCATGTCTTTCCATAGGCCAACTATATTGACCCTGTCAAAGGCCTTATTCAAGTAGAATATAATTCTATATTTAGTTCCTGGCATTGCTCTTGAATCTGTCTAGCAGCAAACAATATATCGATTGTTCCGCAATTTTTGCGGAAACTGCATTGACTTTCGGGTAGGAGACCTAGCTCCAGATGTGCATTCAGGCGGTTCAGAAGGGCTCGGGCCAAGATCTTGCCTGCAATGGACAGTAGTGAAATTCCGCGGTGATTGTCGCAGGCCTGGTGGTTTCCTTTGTGTTTGTACAGGTGGATGATTGAGGCATCCTTGAGGTCTTGTGGTACAGTTTCCGTCTGCTAGATCATTTGGAATAAGCGCAATAGCTTATCCGTCAGCGCTGGTCCACCCTCCATGTTGATTTCGGCAGGAATCATGTCGGGGCCAGGTACTTTGCCATTGGACATATGGCGGATTGCTGTCTGTATCTCATCAAAAGTTGGGACGGCGTCCAGTGAATTGTCCTTTGGGACCTGGGGGAGTCTTTCAATGGCCTCATCATTAATGATGGAAGGTGTATTGAGCACACTTTCAAAGTGTTCCGCCCATCTTTCCAAGATTTTCTCTTTGTCTGTAATGAGCGTAGAACCGTCAGCACAAAGGAGAGGGGAAGAGCCTGATGTGGCAAAACCATGGATTTCTCTCACGCCACGGTAGAAGTTTTTCATGTCTTTCTTGTCTGCAAAGCCCTGTATTTCATCAGTTTTTGAATTCAACCAGGAATCTTGCATCTGGCGCAGTTGTATCTGGACCTTGCTGCGGATGCCTGTAAGTGCAGCTGTCTTTGCTGTTGACGTTGGTCATCATGGAAGGCCTTGTACGCTCGGCGTTTTTGCTCAAGTAGCAAATGCATGCAAAGAATGGACGTCGACGGATCTTGCGGAAGAAACCATTTGGGTTCAACGGAGATGAACACGATTACAGCAACGCACCGTGGAGTGCGTAGAGCAAGATGAGGCACGTAGAAAATCTTGGTCATCCAATGCATCCGTACCCATTTCCGGTCGTCTTGACATAGTCATGGCACTGGAAACGGTGGGTCCGGACGAGAGAGTGAGGTTGCCGCTGCGCAACTCTTCCTTACTTGAAACAAAGTCACCCGTGCAAGTCATCAGTCATCCAACTATACCCATCATCCCAAGTCTCGTGGCGACAGGGAGGCTCTCCTAAATGCATGACGAAGGGGCTAGAATAGGTGCCCAAAAGAATGCCTGCTCCTTCACACCCTGGCCGACTGAACACGGTCAGCGGGGACATAATCTTTGCGCTCGTAAATCAAGGATAAACACTATTTCACTTAAAATTGCCACATGGAACATACGCACACTGCTTGACAGGGACACTTCTAACAGACCTCAACCGTCGCATGGCGCTCATTGCCCATGAACTTGCGAGATACAATATAGACATCACCGTCCTCAGTGAAACCAGACTCTCTGGCAAGGGTGAAATCACAGAGAGGCTTGCTAGCTATTCTTTCTTCTGGAGTGGGTGCAACCCTGACGCAAGGCGAGAAGATGGTGTCGGCTTTGCTATCAAAACCTCTCTTGTAACCAAGCTTTCCAGGTCTCCAAAAGGTATAAATGACCGTCTAATGACGTTGAAAATCCACCTCTGCCATGGAAAGAAGTCTGCTACCCTAGTCAATGCCTATGCACCCACCATGACAAATACAGAAGAGACCAAAAACAAATTTTATGAAGACCTGATTACTGTTGTCTCTTACACAGTCTGCTGACAAACTCATCATACTTGGTGATTTCAATGCACCTGTCGGCAGTGACTACACCTCCTGGGGGGGGGGAGTGAATGGGGAAGCATGGTGTTGGAAAGTGCAACAGCAACGGCCTACTGCTACTGCAAACCTGTGCTGAACATGGCCTTCTAATAACGAACACCAACTTCAGCCTGCCAACGCGCAACAGGACCTCCTGGATGCACCCCCGTTCAAAACACTGTCACCTAATTGATTATGTCATAGTCAGAAACAGGGACCGCCAGGACGTGAGGGTGACTAAGGCGATGTGTGGCACAGGGACCGCCAGGACGTGAGGGTGACTAAGGCCATGTGCGGCCCAGAATGTTGGACGGATCACCGCCTCATCGTCTCCAAGATGAAAATTCACATCCAACCTAAGAGACGACCTCAGGCCACCAAAGCTCCGAAACGCCTAAACATCAATAGGCTGAAGATCCCTGAATTCAGACAAACTTTTGTTGACAGCCTAGATCAACGCCTTGATACAATCACACTGGACAACCAGGACGCGGAAAAAGCGTGGACCACGATTCGTGAGACGGTCTATAATACAGCCGCTGAGCGCCTCGGACCCTCTATAAGGAAACACAGGGACTGGTTTGACGAAAAAAACACAGCGATCCAAAAAGAAAAAGATAGTTGACTTATATAATCGTAGAATACATAAATGTTACTTGATTTTATAAAAGGGAAAATTCCAAATTTAGAAAGCTGTTTGATATAATGGGAAACGTGAGAAAAGGATAATAAAATTGGAGAATTCTAAAGCGTGACAATCGATTGATATTATCAGTTATCCACAAAATGTGACAATGATGTGACAATTCGTTTGCTATATAGTATACAAATATCATCAGACGAGCAAGTTTACAGATGCAGTCGAAATTTATCAGACTATATGTAAATAATTAATATCTTTACAGAACAGATTCTGTTAACGTCTGACATAATGACACCTCCTATTCATTAAGAAGGACACGCCCATTCATTAAGAAGGACACGCACATTCATTACAAAGGGCACACCCATTCATTACGGAGGACACGCCCATTCCTTGCAAAGGACACGCCCATTCATTACGAAGGACACACCCATTCATTACGAAGGGCTCGCCCATTTATTACGGAGGACATGCGCACGCCCATTCATTACGGAGGACACGCCCATTCCTTACAAAGGGCACGCCTATTCATTACGAAGGACACGCCTATTCTAACGAAGGACATGCCCATTCAAAACGAAGGACACACCTATTCTTTACGAAGAGCTGCATAGTTTCACGTAACAGTTGAACTATTGGAAACATGCTTAGTAATTAATTGAATCCTCGTGCAATGTTTGACTTTGCCGTATAGTCCGAAATGAGTTAATTTAATTGAATAATTAGTTCACTGTGCCAGAATAAGACGGAACTCGTCACTCCTCTACACCATCAGTGCCGCCATGCTAATTTTCTGAGGTCACTACGAGCGCACGTGCATAATTGAGAGCGAAAAAGGCCCCAGCCTCAAAGTACTTTAACTGGATGAAGTAAAGTGACTTATGACTTCAGTTAATGAGGTTTGCCATCGAGTCTTCTTGTTGTTGTTGGAGTTCTAGGGAGTTATAAAGTGAAAGAAGACCAATGTTATGGCTGTGACTGTACAGTTCTAGGGAGTTATAAAGTAAAAGAAGACCAATGTTATGGCTGTGGCTGTGCAGTTCTAGGCAGTTATAAAGTGAAAGAAGACCAATGCTATGGCTGTGGCTGTGCAGTTCTATGGAGTTATAAAGTGAAAGAAGACCAATGTTATGGCTGTGACTGTGCAGTTCTATGGAGTTATAAAGTGAAAGAAGACCAATGTTATGGCTGTGACTGTGCAGTTCTATGGAGTTATAAAGTGAAAGCAGACCAATGTTATGGCTGTGACCTTGCGGGTCAGCGTGTCCACTACACACAGTACGAACAATCTAAATGGTCAGATCACAAAAAAGGACGTCCATTATGTAACGCCATCCACCCCCCTCCCCCCTCCCTTACCTCCCACTAAAATGGTTTGGGACAAAACCCCGTAGAGACAACTCTTCTTTGAGGCAATTCACGAAGTATACAATTTGTAAAATGAAATTGGACACACTTTGATACCTTTGAATGAATTGATTTTTGCATGCGAACATAGTGTAGATACAAAAGCTAACAATTTCCGCATAGGTCTAATTTGACATGTTCTTTGATAGTTGTTGATGTTCTTTGATAATTTGGGATTTACTCTGAAATGTCAAGATGTTCTTGAAAATGCATGATGCTCTTTGATGATTTGTGATATTCTCTGACAATTCATGATGCTCTTTGATAATTCATGACGCTCTTTGATAATTAATGACGCTCTTTGATGATTTGTGGCATTCTTTGATGATTTGTGGCATTCTTTGATGATTTGTGGCATTCTTTGATGATTTGTGGCATTCTTTGATGATTTGTGGCATTCTTTGATGATTTGTGGTGTTCTTTGATGATTTTTCCGATGAGGAGAACAAAACCAATAAATGCATTGGTCACCAGTTGTAAGCGCCCACGAGATAGATCAATGACATGTCAGACTTACTGACCAGAATTTGAACAAAACGCTAACTCAACACAATTAAAAGAGACTCAATCATTAATTAGCAATTACGAAAATGCTAAAAATATCACGGAAATGGAATGAAGCCAAATATACAGTTTTTTATTTCAGTGTTACTTGAAAATTTGAAGTTATGCATAGAAAACTAGACCCCCATCTATCTGCAACCAATCGAGTTAACCACTAGACCCCCATCCATCTGCAACCAAACGAGTTAACAACTAGACCCCCATCCATCTGCAACCAATCAAGTTAACCACTAGACCCCCATCTATCTGCAACCAATCGAGTTAACCACTAGACCCCCATCTATCTGCAACCAATCGAGTTAACCACTAGACCCCCATCCATCTGCAACCAAACGAGTTAACCACTAGACCCCCATCCATCTGCAACCAATCGAGTTAACTACTAGAACCCCATCTATCTGCAACCAATCAAGTTAACCACTAGACCCCCATCCATCTGCAACCAATCGAGCTAACCACTAGACCCCCATCCATCTGCAACCAATCGAGTTAACCACTAGCCCCCACCCCCTGCAACAAATCTCGCGGGCGGCCATGTCACCAGTCCCTGATGCAATGTCGGTCGATTCCTTCGTGCCCGACACATTTAAAGTTTGAGAAGCACTCAATTGGCTGAAGTGTTTACACGTTGACAGCAAGGTCAACGTCAACATCTGTTGAAGAGCGTTTTTCAAATCCTCGTTCCAATCTTCGTTCCAATCTTTCTTTAAATCTGTGTTGGAATCACCTCGCCCTTCCCCCCTCCTTATCTCTTCTGATTCCATCAATTTTAATGGCTGACAATCTAAAACAACAAGATTATTGGTTCTAATACATTGTTGTACCTTAGATCTCTTGGCCAATCAATTGAAGTTCACGGACCCCTTCTTTGATAAAAGTAATTAAATTATAATTTAATTACAGAGGGAACTGAAGCAATGGATCTCTGACACATGTTCACAGACCCTCTATGGCCCAAATATTACGAACCATTGATCCAATATTTATTAATATCTTGCTGTTACACTAACTTTGTCAAATAAATTGTCAGTAGACTTTGTAATGGGTACTTTTGTGTCCAGAATGTAGGTAACATGTATTTAATATAATAAACTATGTCTGCTTATCTTTCATTAAGACAAAAATGTAATCTGCAGCTTATTTCGGTGATATTGTATTAGTGGTATGTTATAAAAGATGTTAGTGAGAACACAAATTCGAAAGTGGATCCCAAGGGCCTAACGATGATATTGCAAGTATGTACGTTAGTTGAACAATAGGTTATATAACACAGCAATGTGCTGCATAATGAGAACATCAATAGATGTGTGCAGCTTTGATCCTATCCACTTCCTTTATCAGTAGGACTATTTATAGTTATAATAACATTTGTGAAGGCAAGCATGAATGTAGTCGTGGGTAGTGTAGACCAGACTTTGTCTGTCTGACTATGGCTGTCTAAATAGTGGAGACTGGCTTGTGGGGACCGGGCTGTGGCTGTCTTCTTAGTGGGGACCGGAATGTGGCTGTCTGTGACTGTCTGGGTAGTGGGGACCGGGATTATTCTGGCTGTGGCTGTCTGGGTAGAAGGGACCGGGATTAGGCTGGCTGTAGCTGTCTTGGTAGTGGAAAACCAGGATGTGGTTGGCTGAGGCTGTCTGGGTAGTGGGGACCCGGCTGTGGCTGTCTGTGGCTGTCTGGGTAGTGGGGACCGGGATGTGGCTGTCTGTGACTGTCTGGGTAGAGGGGACCGGGATGTGGCTGTCTGTGGCTGTCTGGGTAGTGGGGACCGGGATGTGGCTGACTGTGGCTGTCTGGGTAGAGGGGNGCTGTCTAGGTAGTGGGGTCTGGGATGTGGCTGGCTGTGGCTGTCTGGGTAGTGGGGTCCGGGATGTGGCTGTCTGTGGCTGTCTGGGTAGTGGGGTCCGGGATGTGGCTGGCTGTGGCTATCTGGATTGAGGGGACCAGGCTGTGGCTGGCTGTGGCTGGCTGTGGCTGTCTTGGTAGTGGGGACCGGGATGTGGCTGTCTGTGGCTGTCTGGGTAGTGGGGACCAGGATGTGGCTTTGTGGCTGTCTTGGTAGTGGGGACCGGGATGTTCCTTTTTGTGGCTGTCTGGGTAGTAGGGACCAGGATGTGGCTGTCTGTGGCTGTCTAGGTAGTGGGGTCTGGGATGTGGCTGGCTGTGGCTGTCTGTGTAGTGGGGTCCGGGATGTGGCTGTCTGTGGCTGTCTGGGTAGTGGGGTCTGGGATGTGGCTGGCTGTGGCTATCTGGATTGAGGGGACCAGGCTGTGGCTGGCTGTGGCTGTCTTGGTAGTGGGGATCGGGATGTGGCTGTCTGTGGCTGTCTGGGTAGTGGGGACCAGGATGTGGCTTTGTGGCTGTCTTGGTAGTGGGGTCCGGGATGTGGCTGTCTGTGGCTGTCTGGGTAGTGGGGTCCAGGATGTGGCTTGCTGTGGCTGTCTGGGTAGTGGGGACCGGGATGTGGCTGGCTGTGGCTGTCTGGGGAGTGGGGTCCGGGATTTGGCTGGCTGTGGATGTCTTGATAGTAGGGACCGGGCTGCGGTCGGAAGAGGGNGGATGTGGCTGTCTGTGGCTGTCTGGGTAGTGGGAACAGGGATGTGGCTGTTTGTGGCTGTCTGTGTAGTAGGGACCGGTAAGTGGCTTGCTGTGGATGTCTTGATAGTGGGGACCGGGCTGTGGCTGTCTGTAACTGTCTGGGTAGTGGGGACCGGGATGTGGCTGGCTGTTGACGTCTTGATAGTGGGGATCGGGCTGTGGCTGTCTGGGTAGTGGGGACCGGTAAGTGGCTGGCTGTGGATGTCTTGATAGTGGGGACCGGGATGTGGCTGTCTGTGGCTGTCTGTGGCTGTCTGGGTAGTGGGGACCGGAATTTGGCTGGCTGTGGATGTCTTTTTAGTGGGAGCGGGCTGGCGACTTTCTGGCTGTCAGGATAGTGTAGGAGTTGGAGTCAGAGAGTCGAATATGGGGAGTTGGGTTGCTTGACGGACCACAAATATGGAAGATGGATTGGAGTTAGAGAATAGGCGTAGGTTTTCGATAGACATGCGTTTATTAATTTGAGTAAGTCTGAGCGTTGCCCGCTATGACAGAGTTAGTGTCATTTTATCTTTGTTAATCTTGAATTGAGCCGTTATCTACAATAAGTTGTTCCTAAACGCTTCAAATGTGCCAAAAATAGTAGGCCAATCAACAATCCTGAGAGTGCTATGACTTCCCAGCTGTGATTAACGTGAGCAATAACTATCAACGTGCTGTATGCCTTCCTATCTGTGGTGGCGGCCTTCCACTGCAGTAAGGGGCGGATTGGCCCCGCGGGGTTCGGGTTGTAGCATTTCTTATCTGGACCAAATGTTAAAATCTTTTCCTGAGTGTTCGGCCATGGAATACTTGGGCTCACTTTGACATGTAGGAGACTCTGTTTTTAAACCCTTTATGTTAACGTCGCTTTTGTTCGAGTGTTTCTTTCTGGGTTTATGGCAACATTTTCGAAAGACTAATTGACCGACTTCCTGTCAACCTATCAAGCTGAAACTTGGCACATATGCTCGTTGTCTACAGTCTCACCCCTAACCCCCAAAAACACAGTTTTTCCTTTGTTTCTTCAAAGGGAATATGATTGAAATATACTGCAATGATTTCTTAAGAACTCTAGCTGTCGCTAAGTCGCACACAGATGAAATAAAAGTATTTAGACTTTGTTCTTTGGGGTTGTTGAATTATGTTCATGTAACTCAGTCCACTCAGATATTAGCCTCTCTTGTTCTTAGTTCCACATCTTACAATTGTTTTATTGCTACGATCACTTTCATTCGACATTCAGTAATTACGAAATTGACGGTGACCAAAACCTTTTAAGCTATGACATTGACAGTGTCCACAACACGCTATGACATTGACAGTGTCCGCCACCAGCCATGACATTGAAGTGTCCGCCACCAGCCATGACATTGACAGTGTCCGCCACCAGCCATGACATTGACAGTGTCCGCCACCAGCCATGACATTGAGAGTGTCCGCAACCAGCCATGACATTAACAGTGTCAACCACCATCCATGACATTGACAGTGTCCGCCACAAGCCATGACATTGAGAGTTTCCGTCACCAGCCAAGACATTGACAGTGTCCACTACCAGCCATGACATTGACAGTGTCCTCCACAAGCCATGACATTGACAGTGTCCAACACCAGCCATGACATTGACAGTGTCCACAACCAGCCATGTCATTGACAGTGTCCGACACCAGCCATGACATTGACAGTGTCCTCCACAAGCCATGACATTGACAGTGTCCTCCACAAGCCATGACATTGACAGTGTCCTCCACAAGCCATGACATTGACAGTGTCGGTCACCAGCCATAACATTGACAGTGTCCGTCACAAGCCATGAATTGAGCGTGTACACAACCAGCCATGACATTTAGAGTGTGCTCCACAAGCCATGACATTGACAGTGTACACCACCAGCCATGTCATTGACAGTGTCCATGATCAGCCATGACATTGCTAGTGTCCACCACCAGCCATGACATTGACAGTGTCCACCACCAGACATGACATTGAGAGTTTCAGTCACCAGCCATGACATTGACAGTGTCCACCACCAGCCATGACATTGACAGTGTCCTCCACAAGCCATGACATTGACAGTGTCAACACCAGCCATGACATTTACAGTGTCCACAACCAGCCATGTCATTGATAGTGTCCGCCACCAGCCATGACATTGACAGTGTCCGCAACCAGCCATGACATTGAGATTGTCCGCCACCAGCCATGACATTGACAGTGTCCGCCATCAGCCAAGACATTAATAGTGTCCGCAACCAGCAATGACATTGACAGTATCCACCACCAGCCATGACATTGGCAGTGTCGGTCACCAGCCATAACATTGACAGAGTCCGTCACAAGCCATGAATTGAGCGTGTACACAACGAGCCATGACATTGAGAGTATGCTCCACAAGCCTTGATATTGACAGTGTACACTACGAGCCATGACATTGAGAGTGTCCGCCACAAGCCATGACATTGACAGTGTCAAACGCCATCCATGACATTGACAGTGTCCGCCACAAGCCATGACATTGAGAGTTTCCGTCACAAGCCATGACATTGACAGTGTCCACCAGAAGCCATGACATTGACAGTTTCCTCACCAAGCCATGACATTGACAGTGTCCAACACCAGCCATGATATTGACAGTGTCCACAACCAGCCATGTTATTGACAGTGTCCGCCACCAGCCATGACATTGACAGTGTCCGCAACCAGCCATGACATTGACAGTGTCCTCCACAAGCCATGACATTTAATAGTGTGCTCCACAAGCCATGACATTGACAGTGTACACCACGAGCCATGACGTTGAGAGTGTCCGCCACCAGCCATGACATTGACAGTGTCTGCAACATGCCATGACATTGACAGTGTCTGCAACATGCCATGACATTGACAGTGTCCACCGAAAGCAATGACATTGACAGTGTCCGCCACAAGCCGTGAAATTGACAGTGTCTGCCACCAGCCATGACATTGAGAGTGTCCACCACAAGCCATAACATTGACAGTGTCCACAACAAGCCATGACATTGACAGTGTCCGCCACAAACCATGACATTGATAGTGTCCACAACAAGCCATGAAATTGACAGTGTCCACTACCAGCCATGTCATTGACAGTGTCCATGATCAGCCATGACATTGCCAGTGTCCACCACCAGCCATGACATTGACAGTGTCCACCACTAGCCATGACGTTGACAGTGTCCACCACAATCCATGAAATTGACAGTGTCTGCCACCAGCCATGACATTGAGAGTGTTTGCCACAAGCCATGACATTGAGAGTGTCCGCCACCAGCCATGACATTGACAGTGTCCACAACCAGCCATTACATTGTCAGTGTCCACCACCAGCCATGTCGTTGACAGTGTCCATTACCAGCCATGACATTGATAGTGTCCACCACCAGCCATGACATTGACAGTGTCCACAACGAGCCATGACATTGACAGCGTACACAACGAGCCATGACATTAAGAGTGTGCTCTACAAGCCCTGACATTGAGAAAGTCTGCCAACAGCCATGACATTGACAGTGTCTGCAACAAGCCATGACATTGACAGTGTCCACCGAAAACCATGACATTGACAGTGTCCGCCACAAGCCATGAAATTGACAGTGTCCGCCACCAGCCATGACATTGAGAGTGTCCGCCACAAGCCATGACATTGAGATTTTCCGCCACAAACCATTACAATGAGAGTGTCCGCCACAAGCCATGACATCGACAGTGTCCACAACAAGCCATGACATTGACAGTGTCCACAACAAGCCATGACATTGACAGTGTCCGCCACAAGCCATGACATTGACAGTGTCCACAACAAGCCATGACATTGACAGTGTCCACAACAAGCCATGACATTGACAGTGTCCACAACAAGCCATGACACTGAGAGTGTCCGCAACCAGCCATGACATTAACAGTGTCAACCACCATCCATGACATTGACAGTGTCCGCCACAAGCCATGACATTGAGAGTTTCCGTCACCAGCCAAGACATTGACAGTGTCCACTACCAGCCATGACATTGACAGTGTCGACCACCAGCCATGACATTGACAGTGTCCACCACCAGCCATGACATTGACAGTGTCCGCCACCAGCCATGACATTCACAGTGTCCGCAACCAGCCATGACATTCACAGTGTCCTCCACAAGCCATGACATTGAGAGTGTCTGCCACCAGCCATGACATTGACAGTGTCCACCACCAGCCATAACATTGACAGTGTCCGTCACCAGCCATGACATTGACAATGTACACAACGAGCCATGACATTGAGAGTGTGCTCCACAAGCCATGACATTGACAATGTACACCATGAGCCATGACTTTGAGAGTGCCCGCCACCAGCCATGACATTGAGAGTGTCCGCCACCAGCCATGACATTGAGAGTGTCCGCCACCAGCCATGACATTGACAGTGTCCACCACAGCCATGACATTGAGAGTGTCCGCCACCAGCCATGACATTAACAGTGTCCACCACCAGCCATGATATTGACAGTGTCCGCAACCAGCCATGACATTGACAATGTCCACCACCAGACATGACATTGACAGTGTCCACCACCAGCCATGACATTGACATTGTCCACCACCAGCCATGACATTGACATATGGCCTTGACAGTGTTCGCCACAAGCGATGACTTTGAGAGTGTGGGCCATAAGCCATGACATTGAGAGTGTGGGTCATAAGCCATGACATTGACAGTGTACACCACCAGCCATGACCTTGACATATGGCCTTGACAGTGTTCGCCACAAGCGATGACTTTGAGAGTGTGGGCCATAAGCCATGACATTCAGAGTTTGTCCACTATTCTCTCATTGTAAATATAGAAAATGGTTCGAGATAAAATAACATTACTAGTAGTCCTTTCTTGATCGTTGTGTCTGGGCCGGGAGAGAAAAAAAATGGTGTTAATTGAATTGGTCTAAAAAAGAGTAAGAGTAACCTTCCCTGACAATACAAACATTACCATCCATCAGCTGGTGATTGGTCCCCGCCCCCTTCCCCTCCCCCACCCATGGTATTTTCATTTTGCTTTCGTGAATTATAGAACAGTTTTCTCATATTCGTATACACATATGGGACAAAGTTTTATACTACAGTTAGTCTTTGGGACAAAAGTTTTCTAAAAGTTGTCATGTGTGATCGTATACAGGACAAAGGTTGTGATTGTGATGATGATTGTACGAAATATAATTGGTATGTGAGTAATGGTTTAATGGACTGAAATATAAGCTATACAAAAGCTTCGCATACCTTTTTGGCCTTTGCACCGAATGGAAGCCATACTCTCATCCATAGCTCACCATTTGAAGCCATACTAACATCCATAGCTCACCATTTGAAGCCATACTCACAGCCATAGCTCCCCCATTTGTAGCCATACTCACATCCATAGCTCCCCCTTTGAATCCATACTCACATCCATAGCTTCCCCTTTTGAAGCCATACTCTCATCCACCGCTCCCACGTTCGAAGCCATACTCACAGCCTTAGCTCCCACCTTCGAAGCCATACTCACAGCCTTAGCTCCCACCTTCGAAGCCATACTCACAGCCTTAGCTCCCACCTTCCAAGCCATACTCACAGCCTTAGCTCCCACCTTCAAAGCCATACTCACAGCCTTAGCTCCCACCTTCCAAGCCATACTCACAGCCTTAGCTCCACATTTGAAGCCATACTCTCATCAATAGCTCCCCCTTTGAAGCCATGATCTCATCCATAGCTCCCACTTTGAAGCCAAATTTTCATCCATAGCTCTCCCGTTGAAGCCAACCTCTCATTCCTAGCTCCCCTTTTAGCGTTTGGTCCTGCTAAGTCTGGTCAAGTAAGGGCGCAGTGGCGTGGGGGGTGGGGGATGTCATCAATTTTGGATATTTTGCATACGCTAACGTATGGTTGGCGGGGGCTCTCAGCAGAAAGTACCTACGTTTCTTCAAAAATTTTACAATAATCATCCTGAAATTTTGACGGTCAAAATATAGCAAAAAATATCGTCATAATGTTGTTATGTATTTTCACAAATAAACTCGCTAGAAATCGCATCAGATAGTACTCTGTAGAGAGGTATAACATTAATATTTAGTTCACTCTATGTTTAACCTGACGTATATTTTGTTGGGTTACGCCAGTGGTTCTAAAATGTTTGTTTCTTGGGGACTATGCCAAATTAGGTTAAATTCTTACAAATACACTACATATCAGAAAATACATTAAAAAATAACATAAATATAACACATATGTTTGTCACTAAGCGCCATATAGTAACTGTGGACATTGGTGACTCAAGTAGTTGATAGTTTGCACCGCGGCCGCAAGATCGTATCCGGAAATGTTATCGAAATACATTTCGTCGACGGTAAATTGAACGACGGTAATTTCATTGAACGGAAATTTGGTCGAAACTTTTGTTTCAAATTTGGTCTTGAACGCATTATTTTGTTTTACTATAAAGTATAGAGCGTTCAAAAAGAAATTTGTCGAACATTTTAACGTGTGAACTTAAAAAAAAGTTCGACCAAATTTCCGTTCGATCAAATTACCGTCGATCAATTTACCATCGACGAAATGTCTTTCGACCAAACTTCCGGTAACCCCGCTAGATGTCACTGTGGAGTAAAATGGACATACAATCATGAAATTTATTTCGCAACGTCCCAGTGAGAATGCCACAGCCACAGATAAAAAAAATGTGTCCCCAAGTGGACCAGTGAAGAAACGATTGTAGCACCCCTTGTACTTGTGAAGTAGATGAGACTTAGAGTTTAATTCACTACGATGGTATTATCCAATGACCTTATCGGCGCCTGTTGCTCTTCGCCCCATTTTCATGGCCCTGATGGAAGGCTCCATATCACCCAGGGTGACGCGGTTAATATATTGTGAACCACTGGGCTCCTCAAACAGCCGGCGGTGAGAACCCTTGACACATTTAGTTCACTGAGACGTCATGAATTATAGAAAGATGATTGGTTTCGGCGGCGGGGTTCGGAAGCTATATGTACATACGAATTGGGGGGGGGGG
>CAXITT010000111.1:1326709-1340874 GCA_964033795.1 Lymnaea stagnalis | reverse complement strand
GATGGGGGAGGGGGTTCAAAATGGAACGCGATGTCTCTGGATCCCCCCAGTGCCCCCCCCCCCCGTTCCCCCAGTGGCCCCCAGTGCCCCCCCTCCTTTTTTCAACCCTCTTAAGGTCCTCCAGCTGTTAGAGCAACATTTAATCCATTGCATAGTAAATATTGATAAGTTCACATTGGATGAGACCTGGTTCGTTCAACGTCGTGTTGAATCTTTCAACAAAAATATTTGAGACAACATCTTTTGTGCCACTGTGTTCGTTGGTTCTAGTGCCCAAGTAGGTCAATGATGGCTAGTACCCCAGTAGGTCATTGATGGCTAGTACCCCAGTAGGTCATTGATGGCTAGTACCCCAGTACGTCATTGATGGCTAGTACCCCAGTAGGTCATTGATGGCTAGTGCCCAAGTAGGTCATTGGTGGCTATTACCCAAGTAGGTCATTGATGGCTAGTGTCCAAGTAGGTCATTGAATGCTAGTACCCAAGTTGGTCATTGAATGCTAGTACCCAAGTAGGTCATTGAATGCTAGTACCCAAGTAGGTCATTGATTATTAGTGCCCTCGTTGGTCAATCATTGCTGGTGCCCTCGTAGGTAATTGTTTGCTGGTGTCCCAGTAGGTCATTAATTGCTAGTGTTCCCACAGGTTATTAATTGCTAGTGTTCCAAAAGGTCCTTAATTGCTAGTGTTCCAATAGGTTATTAATTGCTAGTGTTCCAATAGGTCCTCAATTGCTAGTGTTCCAATAGGTTATTTATTGCTAGTGTTCCAAAAGGTCCTTATTTGCTAGTGTTCCAATGGGTTATTCATTGCTCTTGTCCCAATAGGACACTAATTGCTAGTGTTCCAATGGGTCATTAATAGCTGTTGTCCCAATATGTCTTTGAGTGCTAGGGCCCTGGTAAGTCATTGATTGCGAGTGTCCCAGTAGTTCACTTATTAGCGTCTTTAAGCTTCTGCGAATTGAATAGTAATTTCAAATTATAAAAAATAAACCATCAACTATTGTTAACGCGATGACTTTTCAACCTATTCACGAAACTCAAAACATCAATCACTAGCACAATCACGTGAGTTTCTGATTTTTCTTTTACATATTTCTATCTGTGTGATTGAATAACCTGGTCTTCTGTATGAGTGATTGAATAAACTGGTCTTCTGTATGAGTGATTGAATAAACTGGTCTTCTGTATGAGTGATTGAATAAACTGGTCTTCTGTATGAGTGATTGAATAACCTGGTCTTCTGTATGAGTGATTGAATAAACTGGTCTTCTGTATGAGTGATTGAATAAACTGGTCTTCTGTATGGGTGATTGAATAACCTGGTCTTCTGTATGAGTGATTGAATAACCTGGTCTTCTGTATGAGTGATTGAATAACCTGGTCTTCTGTATGAGTGATTGAATAACCTGGTCTTCTGTATGAGTGATTGAATAAACTGGTCTTCTGTATGAGTGATTGAATAAACTGGTCTTCTGTATGAGTGATTGAATAAACTGGTCTTCTGTATGAGTGATTGAATAAACTGGTCTTCTGTATGAGTGATTGAATAAACTGGTCTTCTGTATGAGTGATTGAATAAACTGGTCTTCTGTATGAGTGATTGAATAAACTGGTCTTCTGTATGAGTGATTGAATAAACTGGTCTTCTGTATGAGTGATTGAATAAACTGGTCTTCTGTATGAGTGATTGAATAAACTGGTCTTCTGTATGAGTGATTGAATAAACTGGTCTTCTGTATGAGTGATTGAATAAACTGGNTGTGTGTGTTTTAGAATAAACTGGTTTTCTGTATGTGTTATTGAATAAACTGGTCTTCTGTATGAGTGATTGAATAAACTCGTCTTCTGTATGTGTCAGGATTTCTCTCCCCCCCCCCCCACACACTCATTTATCTAAATAAGGTGTCCTATGTCCCGCCCCACTCCAGGCAGCTGTCTGCGCACGCTCTGTTTGTTCCCGTTGGCGGAAAGCAGTGTTTGCACTGAGCAACGGATGTTCAGTGTTTGCACTGAGCAATGGATGTTAAGTGTTTGCACTGAGCAATGGATGTTAAGTGTTTACACTGAGCAATGGATGTTCGGTGTTTGGGTAGAGCAATGGATGTTCAGTGTTTGCACTGAGCAATGAGCAATGGATGTTCAGTGTTTGCACTGAGCAATGGATGTTCAGTGTTTACGTAGAGCAATGGATGTTCGGTGTTTGCGTAGAGCTATGGATGTTCAGTGTTTGCATAGAGCAATGGATGTTCGGTGTTTGCACTGAGCAATGGATGTTCAGTGTTTGCATAGAGCAATGGATGTTCATTGTTTGCACTTAGCAATGGATGTTCAGTGTTTACGTAGAGCAATGGATGTTCAGTGTTTACGTAGAGCAATGGATGTTCAGTGTTTACTTAGAGCAATGGATATTCAGTGTTTTCCTAGAGCAATGGATGTTCAGTGTTTACATAGAGCAATGGATGGTCAGTGTTTACATAGAGCAAGGGGTATTATCTAATTTCATACAACCATAATAATTTCACCGATTTTCAGGGCTCTTGCTTTACACTTGGAATTTGGAATAAAATGTTAACGAATGCGAAACTTTATCAATTACCATTCCTTTCATCTACTCCTTCAAACCTCCCACCATTTATTTTCATCTTTCTGTGTTTCCTCCCTCCTTCAATCCCCACCTTTACCTCCCTGCCTACTCCATCCCAAACTACACTTCTCTCTCCCTTCTTTTCTTTACTTTTTTCATTTGTTCTTCCCCCTTCTTCCCCGTTCTATCACAACCACCCTCCATCCTTCCCACCTTCCCTCCCACCTTCACTCCCTCCCACCTTCCTTCCCTCCTACCTTCCCTCCCTCCTACTTTCCCTCCCTCCAACCTTACTTCACTCTCTCCCTCCCATCTACCCTCCCTCCCTCGCACCATTCCTCCCAACTTCCTTCTCTCTCACCTTCCCATCTTCCCTCCCACCTTCCCTTGCTACCTCCCACCTTCCCTTCCTCTCTCTCCCTTCCCTCCCACCTTTCCTCCCTCCCTCCTACCTTCCCTCCCTCTCACCATTCCTCCCTCCCTCCCACCTTTCCTTCCTCCCAACTACCCTCCCTCCCACCTTACCTCCCTCCCTCTCACCTTTCCTCCCTCCTTTCCTCCCTCCCTCCTCCCTTCCCTCCCTCTCCCCATTCCTCCCTCCCTCCCACCCTTCCTTCCTCCCAACTCCCCTCCCTCCCACCTTACCTCCCTCCCTCTCACCTTCCCTCCCTCCCACCTTACCTCCCTCCCTCTCACCTATCCTCCCTCCTTCCCATCTTTCCTCCCTCCCATCTACCCTCCCTCCCACCTTCCCTCCTCTCACCTTTCCTCCCTCCGTCTCCCTTTTCCTCCCTCCCATCTACCCTCCCTCCCACCTTACCTCCCTCACTCCCACTTTCCCTCCCTCTCTCCCATCTAACCTCCCACCTTACTTCCCTCCCTCTCACCTTCTCCCTCTCTCCCATCTACCCTCCCTCCATCCCACCTTACCTCTCCCCCTCCAACCTTCCCACCCTACCACCTTCCCTTCCTCCCTCACATCTACCCTTCCTCCCTCTCTCCCACCTTTCCTCCCTCCCACATTCCCTTCCTCCCTATCACCTTCCCTCCCTCCCACCTTCTCTCCCTTCCATCTTCCCTATCTCAACTTCCCTCCCACCCTTCCTTCCCCTCCCCGTCCCATTCTTGATTTTATCAGTTTCCCTGTGCGCCCATTCTGATTGAAAAAATAATAATTTCTTTCCTGCAATTGTCTTTTTTAAATTATATTTTCTTTAGTTATCAGTGATCAGAAATATTCACAGTCTTCCTATTTTCCTTAGTTGTCAGTGATTAGACATATCAGGTCTCCCTTTTTCCTTTTTAGTCAGTGATTAGAAATATCAGGTCTCCCTTTTTTCCTTAGTTGTCAGTGATTAGAAGTTTGAAATATCCAGTCTCCCTAGTTTCCTTAGTTGTCAGTGATTAGAAGTTTGAAATATCCAGTCTCCCTAGTTTCCTTAGTTGTCAGTGATTAGAAGTTTGAAATATCCAGTCTTCCTAGTTTCCTTATGGCCGAATGTGTGTTTCCCTCATGTTTTATCGCCGTCGCCATTGTTATATCATCTCATTTCCTCTACCTAGTTCTGTGTTAAAGCCCCGGTTCCTTCTATTTCCTCTCAGTCCTGTTTCAATGTTCCAGCCTTCCTATCCAGACAGTGTTTTTTTAGTCACCACTCCCACCCACCCCCCCCCCATCTCCCCAGTCCGCTGTAGGCCAGCCACAAGAATCGCCTGCCGACGGCTTGTAAATGTTGAAACGGGAAGAAAGTATTTATTGCTTTTTTTGGTGCTGTTTTTGTCGGTAGAACTTTGCGATTACTGCCAGCGATAAAAGCGTAAAAAAAAAAAAAATCCTCCCCAATCTAACGATTAATTATTGTGTTACAACCTCCCATTTCCTTTCACACACCCCTCTCACACACACACACACACAGAGAAACACACGGCGTGTCTAGTAACCGAACTTTGATTCATATCAAGGGGAACAAGAAAACAGTTTCATTGGTCATGTTATGGCAATAAACTGCACAAGTTCATTACCGTAAGACGTGGTTTGCAACGGATGCAGCTGAAAGCAAGCGAAATACAACAAAAAGGCCAGGCTATCTGAAACAATAACGTCAGGCTAACTATAACAATAGGTTCAGGCTATCTGTAACAATTAGATCAATCTACATATAACAGTAAGGTCTGGCTAACTGTAAAAATATTAGTCTGCTAATAATAAGATCATTCCATCTATAACAATCAGGTCAGTCTACCTATAACAATAAGGACAAGTTAAAAATTAAATTTAGTTCAGGCTAAATGCGGGCGTAAAAGGATGAGAGCGGAAGGGGCGGTGCGCCCCGGGCGACACATTTTTCGGGACAGCAATTTTGGTCCATTCTATTAACTACATATGTCCCTTTTTTATATATATCTCCCATGTTAGCTCTCCCATGTCACCACCACTTTAGCTCTCCCATGTCACCACCACGTTAGCTCTCCCATGTCACCATCACATTAGCTCTCCCATGTCACCATCACATTAGCTCTCCCATGTCACCATCACATTAACTCTCCCATGACACCATCCCATTAGCTCTCCCATGTCACATCACGTTAGCTCTCCCATGTCACGTTCACGTTAGCTCTCCCATGTCACCATCACATAAGCTCTGCCATGTCACCATCACGTTAGCTCTCCCATGTCACCATCACATAAGCTCTCCCATGTCACCACCACTTTAGCTCTCCCATGTCACCACCACGTTAGCTCTCCCATGTCACCATCACATTAGCTCTCCCATGTCACCATCACATTAGCTCTCCCATGTCACCATCACATTAACTCTCCCATGACACCATCCCATTAGCTCTCCCATGTCACATCACGTTAGCTCTCCCATGTCACCATCACGTTAGCTCTCCCATGTCACCATCACGTTAGCTCTCCCATGTCACCATCACATTAGCTCTCCCATGTCACCACCACGTTAGCTCTCCCTTGTCACCATCACGTTAACTCTCCCATGTCACCATCACGTTAGCTCTCCCATGTCACCATCACATTAGCTCTCCCATGTCACCATCACGTTAGCTCTCCCATGTCACCATCACGTTAGCTCTCCCATGTCACCATCACATTAGCTCTCCCATGCCACCATCACATTAGCTCTCCCATGTCACCATCACATTAGCTCTCCCATGTCACCATCACATTAGCTCTCCCATGACACCATCACATTAGCTCTCCCATGTCACCATCACATTAGCTCTCCCATGTCACCATCACATTAGCTCTCCCATGTCACCACCACGTTAGCTCTCCCTCCATCACGTTAGCTCTCCCATGTCACCATCACTTTAGCTCCCCATGTCACCACCACGTTAGCTCTCCCATTTCACCACCACGTTAGCGCTCCCATGTCACCACCACGTTAGCTCTCCCATGTCACCACCACGTTAGCTCTCCCATGTCACCACCACGTTATTTCTCCCATGTCACCATCACGTTAGCTCTCCAATGTCACCTTTCCTTTTGGGACACGTAACAAAGAAGTACCCACCGAATGGGGTCAGTTAATGGCTTAAACTTAAGGACGAGCAATACAGACGAGCCATGCAGACGAGCCATGCAGACGAGCCATGCAGACGAGCCATACAGACCAGCCATGCAGACGAGCCATGCAGACCAGCCATGGAGACAAGCTATGCAGACCAGCCAGGGAAACCAGCCATGGAACTAGCCATGGAGACCAGCCATGGAGACAAGCCATGCAGACCAGCCAGGGAGACAAGCCATGCAGACCAGCCAGGGAGACCAGCCATTGAACTAGCCATGGAGACCAGCCATGAAGAGTGAACTTGATCTGAAATAAACTTGTGTCATGTAGAATGTTTGCTCTGGAATCTTTGAAATAGGAAGTTACAGAAATGCATAAATAGAAGTAAAAAAAAAAGTATTACAATCAAGATATGCAGAAATGTATTGAAATCTATTTAAATAATAATTTTCATCATCACATAATATAGAATTTACAACGTTAACCAAATAAGAGAATCAACTAAATACTCCCAGTAAAGTCAACTACGACAGCGACAAACAGCCCCCCACCCCCAAAAAATGAAAGACAATAGCAAAACACTACAAACTCCAGAGCGATCTATAAAAACTGATTATGATTCAACCGAACTCTTTGAAAAAAATACAAAAGGACTATGTCCTCTACCTCTTTGAAATTCGTGGCAGTTTTCACCAGCCAAAGGTAGCATCAAGAGTGAGCATCAAGAGTGGGCATCAAGAGTGGGCATCCAAGAGTGTGCATCCAAGAGTGCGCATCCAATAGTGGGCATCAAGAGTGGGCATCAAGAGTGGGCATCAAGAGTGGGCATTAAGAGTTGGCATTAAGAGTGGGCATCAAGAGTGGGCATCAAGAGTGGGCATCAAGAGTGGGCATCAAGAGTGGGCATCAAGAGTGGGCATCAAGAGTGGGAATCAAGAGTGTGCATTAAGAGTGGGCATTAAGAATGGGCATCAAGAGTGGTCATCCAAGAGTGGGCATTAAGAGTGGGCACTAAGAGTGGGCATCAAGATTGGGCATCAGGAGTGGGCATCAAGAGTGGGCATCAAGAGTGGGCATCCAATGGTAGGTCGAACATTAAGTCTGGTAGCTTGTGACGCTGGCAGATACAAAACAGCTCTTCCAACCATATGACACAAGTTTATTAATAAAGAGAAGAGTCAAAATGGGGCCTGTTGTTCATCGCGTGCATCCAACGGGGCATCCTTGCTATTCTGGAAATCTTTGACCAGAGGCTCAAGGATATCGACATATTGACGTAACTTGTATAGGCAACCTCAAAGACAGAGATCATCAACAGATAGAGAAAGAACAGTAGAGAGGGCATTAAACTTGTATCAACAACAAAGACACCCTTAGTACAGCATTGAGAAGGAAGCCCTTAGGACAGCATCACAAGGACGCTTTAGGACAGCATCGACAAAAACGCCCTTAGGACAGCATCGACAAGGATGTCATTAGGGTAGAATCAACAAAAACGCCCTTAGGACAGCTTAAACGAGGACACCCTTAGGACAGTATCGACAAGACGTCTTTAGGACTACATCATCCAAAAGGCTGGAGAATTTTGCATGGGAACAATGAATAAACTCCAGATATTATATTAATAACTAGCCTTGCAATGCCACTCAAAGAAAGAAAATGGTTGCATGTTAATTATGTTTTTTCAAGAGCTTTTAATAACTCAAAGTTTTTCTTGTTTTTCTATCTGGTATATACACGAATAAATCAGAAGATTTTCCGACGCGAGAACAGGCCACATACATCTGTCCACTTAAATAACACGGCAATAAACAATATTTGCTTCAATTTTAAGGTCTATAATTTTAATACAATTCTCGCTAAGTATCAATTCACAAGTATCAAACATGAGCAACTTTTCATCTTTTCAAATTATATTGAATAATAAAAGCATGACTTTTAAAGTATGGAATTGTGTTAATTATAAATGATGGCCTCATTCTTTAAAAAATATAGTTATTTGTAACACCATTATAAATGTACTCGACTCCTTGTTCGTTAAGCTAGAAAAAAAATGAAAAGGTTAAAAACTAATATTTTTTTTAAAAAACAAAAATTACAACAATTACAAAAGAAGCATACAAGTAAATAAAATTCAAAGCCACATTATTAATTATTAATATATATTTTAAAAATTCAGCAGAACTGTCGATTGATTTTTTGAGGCCCCGCTTGCACTTTTCGGTTTGTCCTCGAGGTTCCCTGCAGCCGTTGAGGCTACGAAACTAAAACGATGGCCCTGTGGCTCAATGACACCTAAATTTTAAACTAGCATCTCGTTCGTTGCTATCACATTAAGTGTAGAATGCTACAAAACTAAATTCGGGTGTAAGCTAAAATGCATTCTTGCATTTTTAATTGATCAAAAAATATGTGGGTTCCATAAAATTTTGTTGTTGTTGTTGGCATCCATCCACCACAATGTGATGATAGTTTGAGTTTACAGGACGAAATCCAAAAGGGTGGGATTATTCTTTTTAGTTTTATAAATTGCTGCCCTACATAACAAATTGCCTCTGTGCTCGCCGCTGGACAAGCCAAGGAGACATCACGTGGATGGCAGTGGTGGTAGACGGTACAAGCTCCTCTTTTGTTGGTGTTAAGTCCTGGAATCCCCAAGGGCTCGGTGCTATATCCCTGATTGTTCCTAGCATACATCAATGACCAACACGAGAAACTGATATCCCAAGTATGACTTTTAGCAGATGGCACGGCAGTGTGTAGGAATATCTCCAACAGTTCTGACCAACACCAGCTACAACAGGATCTCAATCGGTTAGTTGAGTGGGAGATGTGCTGGAACATGGAATTTCATCCTGCCAAGTGCCAGAAACTGTCATTCTCTAGAAGTGGTACTCGTCTAAACCACCATTACGTACTGCATCACCATATACTTGAGCCAGTTCCTGCTTAAGGTTCCCTTTAAGCAGGAACTGGCTCAAGTATATGGCCACTTCTCCCTTTGTGTTACCATTCGAAGAGAGGTACATTGGGACGATCATATTAACAATGTATGTAACCAGGCAAACAAGACCATTGGGTTCTTAAGGCGAAATCTGAAGATCGGCAAGTCAAGTGTGAAAGATAGATCCGATAAAGCCTTTGTCCGGCCGCTTTTAGTGTACGCATCTTCAATTGGGGTCCTATTCACACAGATGAGCATAGATAGATTGGAGGCGATCCAGCGACGGGAAGAACGCTTTGTTCTGAAATGCTACATGAACACCTCTAGTGTTGGCAGCTTTATTGAAACACTAGTCTGGTTACCACTGGAGGAATGACGACGATTATCCAGGCTCTGTATGATGTATAAGTTAAAATGGGCTGGTCCACTGCTCCAGCATTAAACAGAAACGTGTCCATCCCCCCCCCTCTAGAAAGCGACGAGGCCATGACAGGCAATTCAGGCTCATAAAAGCAAGAACACAGTACAGGAACTGCTGATTCCTGCCAAAGACATTCATGGACTAGAACAAGCTTCCAAAAGGAATAGTTGAGGTGAAAACATTTGACACATTTACGTCTGTTGCCTCAGTCCTTCCTAACCCAATTTCATTATACCCTCTCTTCAATACTAGTCAAAGAAACATTGCTAGTCCTTCTACATATATTGGAGCCAGACTGATCAATACATAATATATGTATTATATTAATATATAGAAGAAGAACAAGGATGATACAGCTTGGCACCATTTTTGCCACAGGAGTTGTCGAAATGTTTAAGTGTGTCAATATTATACGCCTACCGGATTCCATCTCCAGGTTTTGAATTCAGAGTTTTCTTCTCTTTGATCACTTGCCCTCCAATGTTAACGTGTCCCATCCACCCGGGGTGCTGTTGGTGATGTGTTTGCTTGACTGGGCTATAGTGGGGATTGAACTCCTGATTACTCAGTTTAAACCAGCATAACTATCTAACGTACCAAAATAACATAGGCCAAAAAGCATACCCTCAAGGGCGTCACAACTCGAATGAATTTAGTTCATGTTGGGTTGGGGCTGAGTTAGAAATATTTTTGACCATTCTTTTGGAAAATTTTGACGCTTTCCATCCGAAAGTCCGAAATGCTTTCTTAAAATTTTCTACAACAAACACCAAATTCAAGTATGCACCTAAGGCATCCCCGTGCCACTGCCTTTAATGGGCCCAAAAGTCTTAGACACCTCAATTTCTACACTGCCCTCCCCTAACGCTGATCATTGTGACAGTACGGATTTGCCAAATAGTTAATCTGGGGCACACAACTCGAGGGAATTCAGATTATGTTTGGCACTGGGCACCTTAATGCCACCATAAAATGTTTAAAAAATTCCTTCCCCGATCAATAGAAACAATCAAATCAGGTCTACTCGAAATTGCATCTCTTTATTATGAAATAACCAAACATTTTCTACAGACCCTTCTTATGCATTCCCTTTCACGATACACACTCTGCTGCTATCCGAAAATACCGCGCCTCCAAATAATGTTTAAAAAATTAGCACCTTGGTGGGCCACACCATTCGCCCCCTTTCTACGCCTTTGGCAGAGGTGTAGCTAGAAAGTTTGGCACCAAGGAAAATATTCATTTTACTCTCCCCCCACTGAACTCTGAAATCCATATTTTTATCCATTAAATACCGCCAAAACCCATATTTGCGCTCCTGTAAGTCTGGAACATTGGGACATCTGCCCCCCTCAGCTACGCATCTGGTCAGTGGCAGTGACACCTCCCTCCCACCCGAAAATCTGAATTTTCTGAAAGAAATACTGGTTGCAATTTCGCACTCCATGCGAGCGTGGACCGGCAGCCAATGCAGCTCTCTCATAAGTGTTTTAGCATGGTCAAATTTGCGTTTGCGAAGAACAATGCGAGCCGCATTGCTCTGTGCTTTTTAAATTTTATCTAGGAGCGTAGCTGGAAGACCCACCATGAGAGCATTGCAGTAGTCCATGCGTGATAGCACGAATGCAGACATCAGCCTCTTTGATGCATCAAACGTTAAGAAAGGTCTGATATGAATAATTCTGCGCAGCTCTAGAAAATCACGTTGCAAAACATATTAAAGTAATCTTCCATAGTTAGTGTTCTGTCTAAGTAAGACACCAGGGTTTCGCATTGTTTGAGCAAACTCAATCTGCACACAATATTATTTACCCGAGTATAGTCCTTAAAAAGCAGTTGGATCAACTAGCCACCCCCTAAGCCAGCATCACCCAAAAAAAAAAAAATCAAAAAATTAAATAATTTAAAGAAGAGACAAAAAATGTTTGAGTAAAAAAAAAATACTTTTCTTAATCTTTCAACGGAATACGAAAAAAGTTTATGGCCGGGGGGGGGGGTAGTTTGGGGTGTACGTTTTGAAACAATCCTATCAATAAGTTATGCTGTTTCATTATCTCAATATGAACCATTTTTGTGTCGTTTAATTGAGCCAATGTCTTTATGTCTGTGTCTTCCTCAATATGAACCATTTTTGTGTCGTTTAATTGAGCCAATGTCTTTGTGTCTGTGTCTTCCTCAATATGAACCATTTTTGTGTCGTTTAATTGAGCCAATGTCTTTGTGTCTGTGTCTTCCTCAATATGAACCATTTTTGTGTCGTTTAATTGAGCCAATGTCTTTGTGTCTGTGTCTTCCTCAATATGAACCATTTTTGTGTCGTTTAATTGAGCCAATGTCTTTGTGTCTGTGTCTTCCTCAATATGAACCATTTTTGTGTCGTTTAATTGAGCCAATGTCTTTGTGTCTGTGTCTTCCTCAATATGAACCATTTTTGTGTCGTTTAATTGAACCAATGTCTTTGTGTCTGTGTCTTCCTCAATATGAGACATTTTTGTGTCTTTTATTTGAGCCAATTTCTTTGTGTCTGTGTCTTCTTCAATATTAACCATTTTTTGTCGTTTAATTCAGCCAATTTCTTTGTGTCTAATTTAGCCAATTTCTTTGTGTATGTGTCTTCCTCAGGCCGTGAAAGCAACTCCATAAAATTGAACAGTTGGACACATTGTTGTACAGCATTGCCCAGGGATCGATCAGTGAATATCATAGAGAAATCCTGACAACGTCTAGGTGTTGGTGGACCAACCCATCAGAATTGCTATTTTCTGTGTCATCTTGGATCAGGCCCCTCTCTTACATTCGATTATATCCAGATTACACAGTTGATATTTCTTTTGGACGTGTGTTCTATTCGTTTGGATACATTATTTTCTGATATCCATAAAACATTGAGCATCCATCTAGGGATTACAGGAATATAACTGTGGATTATCGGACTATTTCATCCAACATAAGGGTGAGTCAATTTAATGATATTATTACGTAAAATAAAACACCAATTAAATGTATAGTCTGTCTACAATGTATAGTCTGCCCTAAATGTAGAGTCTGTACTAAATGCATAGTCAGTCTTAAATGTATAGTCTGACCTTTATCTATTATCTTTCTTAAATTTAGTCTTTCTTAAATGTATAGTTTGTCCTAAACGTATGCTCTGTCTTAAATGTTTAGTATGTCCTAAATGTAGTCTGTGTTTCTTACTTTATCACACTTGTACATCTAAAACTAACGGTTCTTACTTTATCATACATGTACATTTTGGTGTGTCCTACTTATCAAACTCGTGCAATCTTTGTTTACTCTTTTTCTAAGGATTAATTTGAGTGTATTAAAAAATTCTTTACTGTTAAACGATGGTTGACAGCCATGGTTGACGTCGAAAGCAGATTTATGTGGGACTTAGGGTCTTTGGGGCTGTAGGTCTTTGGGACTGTAGTTCTTTGGGGCTGTGGGTCTTTGGGACTGTGGGTCTTTGGGACTGTGGGTCTTTGGGACTGTGGGTCTTTGGGGCTGTGGGCTACGACAAGTTGATGAGAATTCATCATTGATGCCTATTTTAATGAAATTAATTATTTTACCACCAATACTATCTTTTAAAATCATTGATATGAACGTCTCTTTTTTTCGTGGTTTGCCGGCATAAAAATGCAATTGTACCGGATGTGTTCTAAAATTCCGAAAATCTTCTAATTGTAAGAGACTTTCATAAAAACTATCACATACTTTTTCTTTAACAAAAAAACCAAAAAAACAAACAATTCCCCTTGTAGCGGTCTAATTTCCTAACAATGCTAGCGGCCCACTGACGGCGGCTCACCGAATCTGTGTGAGAATGGAACTATACCCCTGTTAACCGACTGAGAGACAAGAGCTTTGTCAAACTTCAGGTTACGTTGTAGCTGATCTGCTCCCCAGAGGACATGGAACAAGCACCGCGAGGAAACAGCAGTGATTGGATAGGATAATTTGTTTCAAAGTGATGTGGGGGGGGGGGGGGGGGGGGGGGGGGGGAGGGTGAGCAGCTTTTCAAACATGAAAGGGACACGACTTTGAGCTGGCAGTTTACAAAAAAAAAAGTTGGTAAACAAGCTTCCATTCTTCTTATTAACTTACGTTAATTGATTGTTTATTTGTGTGTTTATTTGTGTGTTTATTTGTGTGTTTGTGTGTTGTCGATGTTTCTTTACATGTGGTGCATATCTTTTTATTCATTATTAATAGTCTATGGCCCCAGACTGGGAAAAGTAAAAAAAAGTTGTGAATAAAAGCCAAAACTGGCTGGAGATATTCTTTGAACAAAAGTTTGACAACAGAAGCCATTCATTGTGTGTTATGATATGAGGGATCTATTGGGACATAAGCCATTCATTGTGTGTTATGTTATGAGGGATACATTGGGACAGAAGCCATTCATAGTGTGTTATGATATTAAGAATGCATTGGGACAGAAGCCATTCATCGTGTGTTATGATATGAGGGCTACATTGGGACAGAAGCCATTCATCGTGTGTTATGATGTGAGGGATACATTAGGACAGAAGCCATTCATCGTGTGTTATGATATGAGGGATACATTAGGACAGAAGCCATTCATAGTGTGTTATGATATGAGGGATACATTAAGACAGAAGCCATTCATGGTGTGTTATGATATGAGGGATACATTAGGACAGAAGCCATTCAT
>CAXITT010000111.1:1299928-1321565 GCA_964033795.1 Lymnaea stagnalis | reverse complement strand
GCATAGACAATACGTCACGACTCAGCATAAAAATACGTCATAAATACAATGGCGGGAAGAGCGTTCACTAACTATAATAGACAAGCGCGGGAAAAGCGTTCAACAACTAATGAACATAATATTGAGTCGCAACAATTCATAATGAACGCTCATACTCGACAGACAGAAGCCATTCATCGTGTGTTATGATATGAGGGATACATTAGGACAGAAGCCATTCATAGTGTGTTATGATATGAGGGATACATTAAGACAGAAGCCATTCATGATGTGTGATGATATGAGGGATACATTAGGACAGAAGCCATTCATCGTGTGTTATGTTATGAGGGATACATTGGGACAGAAGCCATTTATTGTGTGTTATGATATGAGGGATACATTGGGACAGAAGCCATTCATTGTGTGTTATGATATGAGGGATACATTGGGACAGAAGCCATTCATAGTGTGTTATGATATGAGGGATACATTAGGACATAAGCCATTCATAGTGTGTTATGATATGAGGGATACATTGGCACATATTCATCGTGTGTTATGATATGAGGGATACATTGAGACAGGAGTCATTCATCGTGTGTTATGATATGAGGGATACATTAGGACAGAAGCCATTCATAGTGTGTTATGATATGAGTGATACATTGAGACAGGAGTCATTCATAGTGTGTTATGATATGAGGGATACATTGGGACAGAAGCCATTCATCGTGTGTTATGATATGAGGGATACATTGGGACAGAAGCCATTCATTGTGTGTTATGATATGAGGGATACATTAAGACAGAAGCCATTCATTGTGTGTTATGATATGAGGGATACATTGGGACAGAAGCCATTCATTGTGTGTTATGATATGAGGGATACATTAGAACAGGAGCCATTCATAGTGTGTTATGATATGAGTGATACATTGAGACAGGAGTCATTCATAGTGTGTTATGATATGAGGGATACATTGGGACAGAAGCCATTCATCGTGTGTTATGATATGAGGGATACATTGGGACAGAAGCCATTCATTGTGTGTTATGATATGAGGGATACATTAAGACAGAAGCCATTCATTGTGTGTTATGATATGAGGGATACATTGGGACAGAAGCCATTCATTGTGTGTTATGATATGAGGGATACATTAGGACAGATGCCATTCATAGTGTAATATGATATGAGGGATATATTAAGACAGAAGCCATTCATCGTGTTTTATAATATGAGGGATACAGTGGGACAGAAGCCATTCATTGTGTGTTATGATATAAGGGATACATTAGGACAGAAGCCATTCATAGTGTGTTATGATATGAGGGATACATTGGGACAGAAGCCATTCATAGTGTGTTATGATATGAGGGATACATTGGGACATAAGCCATTCATAGTGTGTTATGATATGAGGGATACATTAGGACAGAAGCCATTCATAGTGTGTTATGATATGAGGGATACATTGGCACATATTCATCGTGTGTTATGCTATGAGGGATACATTGAGACAGGAGTCATTCATCGTGTGTTATGATATGAGGGATACATTGGGACAGAAGCCATTCATCGTGTGTTATGATATGAGGGATACATTGGCAGATATTCATCGTGTGTTATGATATGAGTGATACATTGAGACAGGAGTCATTCATCGTGTGTTATGATATGAGGAATACATTGGGACAGAAGCCATTCATTGTGTGTTATGATATGAGGGATATATTTGCACATATTCATCGTGTGTTACTCTCTAATACTACATTGCAGTTACCCTCTGATACTTTTTTGCAGCTACTCTCTAATACTACATTGGAGTTACTCTCTGATACTACATTGCAGCTACTCTCTAATACTACATTCCAACTACACTCTGATACTACATTGCAGCTACTCTCTAATACTACATTGCAGTTACCCTCTGATACTTTTTTGCAGCTACTCTCTAATACTACATTGGAGTTACTCTCTGATACTACATTGCAGCTACTCTCTGATACTACATTGCAGCTACTTTTTTTACTTTAATTTCAATATAGTTTTTTTTTCTATTGCTTGTTCGCTTGAGAAGGCTTGTCTTCGACACTTCCCTTGTTTTGCTGCGTCCTTCTTCATTTTTTCCCATATTTCCCTTGACCTAACCTTATTGCAAATCTCTCCCTCTATTATCATTATTAAGAAAAGCCTACGGGAACATCGCCTTTTCACATTACAAATAAATGAGCACCGCCGCAGCGAAATTACAGATCTGATTTGCCCAACTTCGATCTCGCCAAGTCTCACGTGTGTTTACTCGGTGCGACGAGAAAAAACGAGACAAGCGGTTGTCGCTGTCGTCAAACCTTCTTAAACGGGTTTCATTGTCACGATCAGAAACTCGTCGCCAGATCTCCATTGATCCGATGAGATGGACAAGACCACATGTCTCGTTCACAGTTGCGATGCTGCAGATGGCACGAAGAGCAATGTCTTACAACTGGAAGTTGTCCTAACCTGATGTGATGTGCAGCGGTTTATTGGAGTACTTTGTGAAGCGTTTACGTCTTGGGTATTAAAATACTGGGGTCAAAATGTCATTTGGTGAAAGGATAATCTCACGTCAGTGTCGCAGTAACATGGTAACCACATCAAGGAGTTGAACGTAGTTTGCACCGAATAATCGGTAATCGGCTTTTATGGCCTAAATTATCGGCCTTATAACAATTGTAATTTTTTCTTTCCACCCCCCCATCATTCCGTGTCTAAACATCCCCCCCCCCCAATTACGGATTTTTTTTTTTCTGTGACGTCTTCAGTGTTATAGACAGTGACACAGAGGACACCCAGTAAAAATAACATGACGCTTCGTTCCTGTCATAACCTGTCCAGACTTCAGCATCTTGAGACTTGGGTCTTGATCCAGCCAAGATATCTCCAAGTACTTTAACACCAGGGACCGGTTTTGTGGAAGAACATTTCCCACAGGCCAAGGCCGGTTGTTTTATGGAAGAACATTTCCCACAGGCCAAGGCCGGTTGTTTTATGGAAGAACATTTCCCACAGGCCAAGGGCCGGTTGTTTTATGGAAGAACATTTCCCACAGGCCAAGGGCGGTTGTTTTATGGAAGAACATTTCCCACAGGCCAAGGGCCGGTTGTTTTATGGAAGAACATTTCCCACAGGCCAAGGCCGGTTGTTTTATGGAAGAACATTTCCCACAGGCCAAGGGCCGGTTGTTTTATGGAAGAACATTTCCCACAGGCCAAGGCCGGTTGTTTTATGGAAGAACATTTCCCACAGGCCAAGGGCCGGTTGTTTTATGGAAGAACATTTCCCACAGGCCAAGGGCGGTTGTTTTATGGAAGAACATTTCCCACAGGCCAAGGGCCGGTTGTTTTATGGAAGAACATTTCCCACAGGCCAAGGCCGGTTGTTTTATGGAAGAACATTTCCCACAGGCCAAGGCCGGTTGTTTTATGGAAGAACATTTCCCACAGGCCAAGGCCGGTTGTTTTGGGTTTGATTTGACGCGTGCCCAGTTCCTAATGGACCTCAGACCGGTACCCACCGGGATGCAACGCCGTGGTTTGAGACCCCCTTTTAAGCAATCCTATGTTTGGCTACTTTATAAACCTTTAAACTTTGTACTTTGTTCTCTTACTTTATGACCCCGAACAAGATTGTGTACAATAGCTGGTGTCCTTTAATCCACGGACAGATTGTGTACAATATCTGGTGTCCTTTTAATCCACGGACAGATTGTGTACAATATCTGGTGTCCTTTTAACCACGGGCAGATTGTTTACAATATTTGGTGTCTTTTTTACCAAGATTTTGACCGTCCACTTACCACCAAAAACAATACAAAACCAAACCATTCTGCCTGGGCGCTCCTCGTCCTGTTGATGCCACTGTTTGTAAGGAGATGTTAGAGTAATCCATGGATTGGAATGTGGCGTAATCGACTCGGGCTTGATTGTACATGATGGGGTTAATGCGATGATGGGACGGGAGGGACGTAAGATGGGGCAAAGAAATAATTGGGAGGGACGTTAAGATGGGGCAAAGAAATAATTGGGAGGGACGTTAAGATGGGGCAAAAAATAATTGGGAGGGACGTTAAGATGGGGCAAAAAATAATTGGGAGGGACGTTAAGATGGGGAAAAGAAATAATTGGGAGGGACATTAAGATGGGGCAAAGAAATAATTGGGAGGGACGTTAAGATGGGGCAAAAAATAATTGGGAGGGACGTTAAGATGGGGCAAAAAATAATTGGGAGGGACGTTAAGATGGGACAAAAAATAATTGGGAGGGACATTAAGATGGGGCAAAGAAATAATAGGGAGGGATGGATGATAAGAAGTATTGGTAGTATTGAGAAGAATGGACGATTGACCAAAGGATAAGACTGGACATTAAAACCTTTGACACAATGAACAAAGGGATGGTTACTGGGACGGACATGGACCGTAGGGACTGACTATAGGTAAGATATCTTTAATAAGGATATCATTTGGACAGACCAGGACGTGTAACGACGTGACATTGAACACGTTTGACTTGGAATAATAAAATATTTGAAATAAATCGAATTTAAAAATGATTTAGGGTGGCAAAAAAAAAGCAGATTTTTGTGAGGAAGAGGAAGGTAGGACAATGGAAGGGCGAGGAAAGCAGGACATTGAAAGGACGAGGAAAACAGGACATTGGAAGGACGAGGAAAGCAGGACATTGGAAGGACGAGGAATGCAGGACATTGGAAGGACGAGGAATGCAGGACATTGGAAAGATGAGTAATGCAGGACATTGGAAGGACGAGGAAAGCAGGACATTGGAAGGACGAGGAAAGCAGGACATTGGAAGGAAGAGGAATGCAGGACATTGGAAGGACGAGGAATGCAGGACAATTGAAGGACGAGGAATGCAGGACATTGGAAGGACGAGGAATGCAGGACATTGGAAGGACGAGGAAAGCAGGACATTGGAAAGATGAGTAATGCAGGACATTGGAAAGACGAGGAATGCAGGACAATGGAAGGACGAGGAAAGCAGGTCATTGGAAGGACGAGGAATGCAGGACATTGGAAGGACGAGGAATGCAGGACAATGGAAGGACGAGGAATGCAGGACATTGGAAGGACGAGGAATGCAGGACATTGGAAGGACGAGGAAAGCAGGACATTGGAAGGACGAGGAATGCAGGACATTGGAAGGACGAGGAATGCAGGATATTGGAAGGACGAGGAAAGCAGGACATTGGAAGGACGAGGAAAGCAGGACATTGGAAGGACGAGGAATGCAGGACATTGGAAGGACGAGGAATGCAGGACATTGAAAGGACCAAGAAAGTCAGAATGGGATTGTGAACGGCCGTGTAAAGACAGAGAGGAACATTTTAAGATCAGTAGCAATTGAGAGTAGGAGAGTGAATGCGTCAAGGGAGAGTATAACTCTGTGCAGAAAACCGCACCCTTTGCCACAATCATTAGACTTAATGGTGGTGACACTTGCGTGATCTCTTTAATCAAGTCTGCCCATTTCATCCTTCCATCTCTAGGCTTCAGTTCTAGTTAAGCTCTGTCCATCTTTCTCAGCCCCCACCCACTATATCCTTCCAACTCTCTTTCTCTCATTTTCACTCTCTCTATCTTTCTCACGGTCTTTCTCCCCCCTCTCTTTCTCTCTCTTTCGCACTGTCTTTATTTTTCTATTTCTCCCAGTCTTTCTCTCTTTTTCTCACCGTCTTTCTCTCTCTCTTTCTGATTGTCTTTCTCTCTCTCTTTTTCATTGTCTTTCTCTCTCTCTTTCTGATTGTCTTTCTCTCTCTCTTTCTCATTGTCTTTCTCTCTTTTATTTACTGTTTCGCGCTCTCTTTTTCACTCTCTCTTTCTTTCTCATTGCCTTTTTCTCTCTTTCTCACTGTCTTTCCCTCCCTCCCTCTTTCTCACTGTCTTTCTCTCTGTCCTTATCACAGTCTTTCCCTCTCTCTAATTCTCAGTGTCTTTCTCTTTTTCTAATTGCCTTTCTCTCTCTCTTCCTCTCTTCCATTTAATCGTTAACTCCACTTTTGTTTTAATAATGTTAGACTTTCTCTGTCTCCCTGCTTCACTCTCTATTGTCTCCCTCATCTCCCTCTTTTCCACTTTCCTTTTATCTCTTACTCTCTTTCTCATTTTCCGAAATTCCCCCCCCCTTTTTTTTTTTCTTCCATCTCTATCTCCATATCCTCTAGTTGGAACAAGACCAGAGTCTAAAAATAAATTCCCGTAAAACAACACCAATGCCAGCCACTAGTTGGACGCAAAGTGTGGGGGAAGGTGGTTGGGGGGGTGCATTTGAGACGCCCTGACGAGACTCTGCTAATATCTAATTCGTAGAAACGGAAATATCCCATCTGATGGTAAATTTAGGGGGAGAGGCAGCTACCCCAAGTAGAACACGAACCCAAGAGATGTATCCTAATCAAATGAATCGCCGCCCGTTAGACCAGTTGTACCTATCGTGGCCTAATTGAATGAGGCGGCCCCCGTGTTGATGCGGGTCATTCCCCTAGTGCCAATATTTGGTGGCGGCACTGACCGGCACTGACCGGCTCCCTTTACTCACTCATTATTAATTATAGGACATAGAAAGTCTGGTCTCGGGGGTGCTACTGTAGGTCTCAAAGTGATGCTGTTTTTACGGTCACAACATTAGGTTTCTGTGAAAATGGCGTTGCTCTGTGAGACATGTCTGTAGATTTCCAAATGGTGCTCTGCAAGTCATATATAAAGCTTTAGACTTGTGGTGTTTTCTAGGATACATCTGTAGGTCTTATTTTACTCTGATATGGTTCTTATCTGTGTGTACAATTTTGGTCCTCTCCAATTTCCGTCATGGTCTCTACGGCAGTGGATATGCCTTGCATAGTGAAGCTCTGTAGGCCAAATCTCATTCTGGCGCTGGTTAGGGCACATCGTCACACCTAAAAGTTTGAGAAGCACTGAGCTAACTTTACTGAATTTAGTGCCCCCCACAATCACATTCGACCAGTTTATCCTTAGATCAGATGCGCACGACAAACAGGTTATCATTTGGCATGACACAGCACCGGGGCACACATGCTGCCGGGGCACACATACTGCCCGGGCACACATGCTGCTTGGGCACACATGCTGCCGGGGCGCACATGCTGCCGGTGCACACATACTGCCGGGGCACACATGCTGCCGGGGCACACACGCTGCCGGGGCACACGTGCTGCCGGGGCACACGTGCTGCCGGGGCAAACATACTGCCGGGGCACACATGCTTCCGGGGCACACGTGCTGCCCGCGTACACATGCTTCAATTTTCAAATGAGAATTTGATTAATATTTCATGTCCCGTACTAGAACTTATCCAATGGAGACAATGTTGGGAGCCTGAGGTAGTAGCCCGTGCTCATCAATCGCGAGCTTATGGAGGTCAAACACACACACACACATACACACAAACAAACAAAATAAAACACTAAAACACAAACGCTCATAAAGCATACAGAGACTGAGTTTTACATATAGTTTTAAAAAATATATATTTGCTAGTTTGCTATAAATGTTAGTTTGAAAAGTGTCTGGAAATTCGAATAAAATGTATTTTAAAATATTTTTTAAAAACGTTCTTTCAAAGGCGAGTTGACACGCACTGAAGAGCGGACAAGTAGTTTGTAAAAATCTCTTAAAATACATGCAGAAAATAAAATAAGTACATTTTCAAAGTGCAATTAAAGCATTTAAAACTACGCATGAACATCATGATAATCTCCAACTTGTCCTCATCAACACCTCGGTTGGTGAGTGCAGTCTCACACGAGTGAAGTGCCCCTTTGGACGCTTCAAGTGAATCCAACTATTTATTCCTATAAGAAGCTGCTGGGTGCGAGGAGGAGGGGGGCAAAAGACCCTTGAGTGTGGGTGAAGGTCTTGGGATATTTTGCATGGTCTGATGAGTTACTGGCCGACCCCGCCTTGAGGGTGGATGAAGGTCTTGGATGTTTTGCATGGTCTGATGAGTTACTGACCGACCCCGCCTTGAGGGTGGATGAAGGTCTTGAATGTTTTGCATGGTCTGATGAGTTACTGACCGACTCCGCCTTGAGGGTGGATGAAGGTCTTGAATGTTTTGCATGGTCTGATGAGTTACTGACCGACCCCGCCTTGAGGATGGATGAAGGTCTTGAATGTTTTGCATGGTCTGATGAGTTACTGACCGACCCCGCTTTGAGGGTGGATGAAGGTCTTAAATGTTTTGCATGGTCTGATGAGTTACTGGCCGACCCCGGAAGAAACGATCTTTATTTGTGAGTTTCAAAGGTAGCCTGCCTGATTCAATTGTAGGCTGCCTGATTCAATTGTAGGCTGCCTGATTCAATTGTAGGCTGCTTGATTCAAACGTTGGCTGCCTGATTCAATTGAAGGCTGCCTGATTCAATGGTAGGCTGCCTGATTCAATGGTAGGCTGCCTGATTCAAAGGTAGGCTGCCTGATTCAATGGTAGGCTGCCTGATTCAATGGTAGGCTGCCTGATTCACTGGTAGGCTGCCTGATTCAATGGTAGGCTGCCTGATTCAATGGTAGGCTGCCTGATTCAATGGTAGGCTGCCTGATTCAATGGTAGGCTGCCTGATTCAATGGTAGGCTGCCTGATTCAATGGTAGGCTGCCTGATTCAATGGTAGGCTGCCTGATTCAATGGTAGGCTGCCTGATTCAATGGTAGGCTGCCTGATTCAATGGTAGGCTGCCTGATTCAATGGTAGGCTGCCTGATTCAATGGTAGGCTGCCTGATTCAATGGTAGGCTGCCTGATTCAATGGTAGGCTGCCTGATTCAATGGTAGGCTGCCTGATTCAATGGTAGGCTGCCTGATTCAATGGTAGGCTGCCTGATTCAATGGTAGGCTGCCTGATTCAATGGTAGGCTGCCTGATTCAATGGTAGGCTGCCTGATTCAATGGTAGGCTGCCTGATTCAATGGTAGGCTGCCTGATTCAATGGTAGGCTGCCTGATTCAATGGTAGGCTGCCTGATTCAATGGTAGGCTGCCTGATTCAATGGTAGGCTGCCTGATTCAATGGTAGGCTGCCTGATTCAATGGTAGGCTGCCTGATTCAATGGTAGGCTGCCTGATTCAATGGTAGGCTGCCTGATTCAATGGTAGGCTGCCTGATTCAATGGTAGGCTGCCTGATTCAATGGTAGGCTGCCTGATTCAATGGTAGGCTGCCTGATTCAATGGTAGGCTGCCTGATTCAATGGTAGGCTGCCTGATTCAATGGTAGGCTGCCTGATTCAATGGTAGGCTGCCTGATTCAATGGTAGGCTGCCTGATTCAATGGTAGGCTGCCTGATTCAATGGTAGGCTGCCTGATTCAATGGTAGGCTGCCTGATTCAATGGTAGGCTGCCTGATTCAATGGTAGGCTGCCTGATTCAATGGTAGGCTGCCTGATTCAATGGTAGGCTGCCTGATTCAATGGTAGGCTGCCTGATTCAATGGTAGGCTGCCTGATTCAATGGTAGGCTGCCTGATTCAATGGTAGGCTGCCTGATTCAAAGGTAGGCTGCCTGATTCAATGGTAGACTGCCTGATCTGCTTTATTCTCTTGAAAGGTGGCCTTGCCCACTTTAGAGGTAACGCCTGGTCTACCTAATGCCTTGTGTGCCTAATGCCTTGTGTGCCTAATGCCTTGTGTGCCTAATGCCTTGTGTGCCTAATGCCTTGTGTGCCTAATGCTTTTTGTGACTAATGCCTTTTGTGCCTAATGCCTTGTGTTCCTAATGCCTTGTGTGCCTAATGCCTGGTCTGCCTAATGCCTTGAGTGCCTAATGCCTTGTGTGCCAGGTATGCTTATGTGAGTGTGGACGGGATAAGAGTAAGGATGTAAATAAGAAAAGGTTTATGGGCATAAGAGAATGGATTTTACTAAGAATGTGAATTGGTATAATAGTATGCATGACACTCAGAGTGTAAATAGGTATAAGAGAATGGATTTGACTAAGAGTGTGAATTGGTATAATAGTATGCATGACACTAAGTGTGTGAATGATTAAAAGAGTATGCAGGACACCAAGAGTATGAATGGGTATAAGAGTATACATGACACTAAGTGTGTGAATGGGTAAAAGAGTATGCAGGACACCAAGAGTATGAATGGGTATAAGAGTATGGATGTGACTAAGAGTGTAAATGGGAACAAGAGTATGGATGTATCTACCATCGGATGGTATTTGTTTTCCCTTTAAGATTTGCTTAATGATTTTGGTTTGAAGTTCCTCTAGTCAAACATATCCATATATTTTCTTAAATACTATTTTGACCACTCTACTTAAAATCTCAACAAAATGTACGACCTGGTTGTAAGCCTCATTCCAAATCTCAACAAAATGTACGACCTGGTTGTAAGCCTCATTCCAAATCTCAACAAAATGTACGACCTGGTTGTAAGCCTCATTCCAAATCTCAACAAAATGTACGACCTGGTTGTAAGCCTCATTCCAAATCTCAACAAAATGTACGACCTGGTTGTAAGCCTCATTCCAAATCTTAACAAAATGTTCGACCTGGTTGTAAGCCTCATTCCAAATCTCAACAAAATGTACGACCTGGTTGTAAGCCTCATTCCAAATCTCAGTGATCAAGTTCTCGCTTCTACTCTGTAAGTGAATATTTCAGAAAAATCGCATTAGAAGTGAGTCTGATGTATTAGTGAGCACAAAACAAGTCTATGCATTTTTGATATGTCGTATTTGTGACGAATATCAATTATTAATTAAGGAGGCCGCGGTAAGAAGCTACGTCCTTTACAGCCGTGGGAAGAAGATACCCTCTTTACAGTTCACATTAAGAACCATTAAATATAAATAGAAATTGTTTTGTAATAAGCTATTCAAAAAAAAATTAATAACTTTTAAACATTTTAGAATGTTAAAACATAAAAAATTGAGAATGCAAAACATGAAGGAAACACATTTTACCTCATAGTCTTACATCGGAATTTATCTTATAGTCTATATCACAATGTACCTTATAGTCTACATCACAATTTACCTTATAGTCTACATCACAATTTACCTTATAGTGTACATCACAATTTACCTTATAGTCTACATCACAATGCACCATAAGGTCTACATCACAATGCACCATAAGGTCTACATCACAATGTACCTTATAGTCTATATCACAATGCAGCATAAGGTCTACATCACAATGCACCATAAGGTCTACATCACAATGTACCTTATAGTCTATATCACAATGCAGCATAAGGTCTACATCACAATGCACCATAAGGTCTACATCACAATGTACCTTATAGTCTACATCACAATGCACCATAAGTTCTACATCACAATGCACCATAAGGTCTACATCACAATGTACCTTATAGTCTATATCACAATGCACCATAAGGTCTACATCACAATGTACCTTATAGTCTACATCACAATTTACCTTATAGTCTACATCACAATGCACCATAAGGTCTACATCACAATGCACCATAAGGTCTACATCACAATGCACCATAAGGTCTACATCACAGTGTACCTTATAGTCTATATCACAATGCACCATAAGGTCTACATCACAATGCACCATAAGGTCTACATCACAATGTACCTTATAGTCTATATCACAATGCACCATAAGGTCTACATCACAATGTACCTTATAGTCTATATCACAATGCACCATAAGGTATACATCACAATGCACCATAAGGTCTACATCACAATGTACCTTATAGTCTATATCACAATGCACCATAAGGTCTACATCACAATGCACCATAAGGTCTACATCACAATTTACCTTATAGTCTACATCACAATGCACCATAAGGTCTACATCACAATTTACCTTATAGTCTACATCACAATGCACCATAAGGTCTACATCACAATTTACCTTATAGTCTACATCACAATGCACCATAAGGTCTACATAACAATTTACCTTATAGTCTACATCACAATTTTCCTTAAAGTGCATCACAATTTATCTTATAGTTGTTAATTTAACATATACCACATCACGCTGTCACGCTATTTACGACACCTCCCACTTCAGCGCCCCCCCCCCCAGCCCAAAAACTTCAAGGAAGTGACAATATTGCCAACAAACAACACAACATCACTTGCGATGTCATCATAAAATAGCATCACTTGCGATGTCATCATAAAACAACATCACTTGCGATGTCATCATAAAACAACATCACTTACGATGTCATCATAAAACAATATCACTTACGATGTCATCATAAAACAACATCACTTACGATGTCATCATAAAAATCATCACTTGCAGTGTCATCGTAACCTTCCCCACCCCTAAAACAATTGTTTCTCGTTAGCCTCATGTCAAGGGAACTGATTACCCCACTTTTTTTTATCTTTTTCAGCGTCCCGTCTCCTACGACCAGCGCCCCGTCTCCTACGACCAGCGCCCCGTCTCCTACGACCAGCGCACCCTCCCCTCCACTTTAACAAATCTCAATTCTCCTAGAAGCCACCATTCTAACATATTTGGCTGTTTTTTGTTTTCTTAATCTCTTAGATCAAGGTAATTTTCTTTCCGTCTGAATATTTCTTTACTTATTACTGTGTGTGTCTTGCCCTGTAGATCTCTCCTTCTTTTTGTGGCACGTCAACAGAGCCACACGATGAGCCACAAGATGAGCCACAAGATGATGCTAGTTTTATCGGTGGGAAGATCGCCTTGACTTGTTGTATTGCAACGCTAACCTTATTTCAAGTCTCCCACAATGGACCTTGATTAATATTTGGCCACCAGGGGGAAGCAGTTCTGTTGGAACCCACGGCCGCTAAAATACGGGATGGGGGGAGCGGGGGTCTTCAAAGGGGGAGAGGGAGAGGGGGCTCGCAGTGTTCTTCGTTTGTCTTTGGGTGAATGGATCCCTGGGACAGAGGGTTTGGGGAGACGAGGAGGGACTGAAAGGAAACGCTAATATCTTACGAGTTTCTGTGCTTACATCTGAGATGGGGGTGGGGCTGGTGTTGGGAGGGGTCAACACTGGCCTTAGTGCTCATAGATGGAGTTTAGCCTGGAGGGCACGCGTGTGTGTAAACTTATGTAAGCTGCCTCACAGTTAGGAAAGGAAGGTTGTCCTCCGTCGACATGGGAATGAGGGAATGACGGGGGGCCATGGGATAAATAGTCTCTTTTGGGACGAGACCAGTTTCTTGAGACCATTGACAGGTACAACGACAGAAAGAGGGATGGAGTGAGAAACAAACAGAGAGAGAGAGAGAGAGAGAGAGAGACAGAGACAGAGAGAGAGAGAGAGAGAGAGAGGACTAAGACGTCATATACATTTGAGTAATAAAAAAAACCAAAAAACAACTAATTTTTTGTTTTGCTGAGACATTTAAACAATGTAAAAGCTACCTTGTTACCTTATACAACGACACCCCTGTTACCTTATACAACGACACCCTTGTTACCTTATACAACGACACCCTTGTTACCTTATACAACGACACCCTTGTTACCTTATACAACGACACCCCTGTTACCTTATACAACGACACCCTTGTTACCTTATACAACGACACCCTTGTTACCTTATACAACGACACCCTTGTTACCTTATACAACGACACCCTTGCTACCTTATACAACGACACCCTTGTTACCTTATACAACGACACACTTGTTACCTTATACAACGACACCCGTGTTACCTTATACAACGACACCCTTGTTACCTTATACAACGAAACCCTTGTTACCTTATACAACGACCCCCTTGTTACCTTATACGACACCCTTGTTACCTTATACAACGACACCCTTGTTACCTTATACAACGACACCCTTGTTACCTTATACAACGACACCCTTGTTACCTTATACAACGACACCCTTGTTACCTTATACAACGACACCCTTGTTACATTATACAACGACACCCTTGTTACCTTATACAACGACACCCTTGTTACCTTATACAACGACACCCTTGTTACCTTATACAACGACACCCTTGTTACCTTATACAACGACACCATTGTTACCTTATTCAACGACACCCTTGTTACCTTATACAACGACATCCTTGTTACCTTATACAACGACCCCCCCACCCCCAGTTAAGTATATTGTCTTTCATAAAAATCTATTCTCTTTCACAAAAAGTCTATTCTCCTTCATACTAAGTCTATTCTCTTGACTTGAAACAATCCACACATTTAAGGAAAGATTGCCCCGATTACACACGAAGATACACATTAAACAGATTTTTTTGTTTAAAATAATCAACTCTTCACTTCTAAAACAGTTATGTAACAAACAATCTAAAGAAACTTAACAACCTAAAGAAACTTAACAACCTAAAGAAACTTAACAACCTAAAGAAACTTAACAACCTAAATAAACTTAACAAACTAAAGAAACTTAACAACCTAAACAAACTTAACAACCTAAAGAAACTTAACAACCTAAAGAAACTTAACAACCTAAACAGACTTAACAACCTAAAGAAACTTAACAACCTAAACAAACTTAACAACCTAAAGAAACTTAACAACCTAAAGAAACTTAACAACCTAAATAAACTTAACAACCTAAAGAAACTTAACAACCTAAAGAAACTTAACACCCTAAACAAAGTTAACTAATTAAAGAATCTAAACAAACTGAACAACCTAAACAAACTGAACAACCTAAACAATCTGAACAAACTAAACAAACTTAACAGCCTAAACAAACTGAACAACCTAAAAAACTGAACAACCTAAACAAACTTAACAACCTAAACAAACTGAACAACCTAAACAAACTAAACAACCTAAACAAACTGAACAACCTAAACAAACTGAAAAACCTAAAAAACTTAACAACCTAAACAAACAGAGTAACCTTAAAAAGCTTAACGACCTAAACAAACTGAATAACCGATACAAACTGAATGATCTAAACAAACTGAACAACCTAAACAAACTTAACACCCATAACAAACTGAACAACCTAAACAAACTTAACAACCTAAACAAAATTAACAACCGAACCAAACTTAACAACCTAAACAAACTAAACATTCTAAACCAACTTAACAACCTAAACAAACTGAACAACCTAAACAAACTGAACAAACTAAACAAACTTAACAGCCTAAACAAACTGAACAACCGAATAAAACTGAACAACCTAAACAAACTTAACAACCTAAACAAACTGAACAACCTAAACAAATTTAACAACCTAAACAAACTAAACAACTGAAACAAACTTAACAACCGAAAAAAACTGAACAACCTAAACAAACTTAATAACCTAAAAAAACTGAACAACCTAAACAAACTAAACAATCTAAACAAACTGAGCAACCTAAACAAACTGAAAAACCTGAACAAACTTAACAAACTAAACAAACAGAAAAACCTAAACAAACTTAACAACCCAAACAAACTGAACAACCGCAACAAACTGAATGACCTAAACAAACCGAACAACCGAAAAAAACTGAACAACCTAAACAAACTGAACAACCTAAACAAACTAAACAACCTAAACAAACTTAACAACCGAACCAAACTTAACAACCTAAACAAACTAAACAACCTAAACCAACTTAACAACCTAAACAAAATGATCATCCTAAACAAACAGAACAACCTAAACAAACTGAACAACCTTAACAAACTGAACAACCGAATCAAACTTAACAACCGAAACAAACTGAACAACCTAAACAAACTTAACAACCTAAACAAACTGAACAACCGAAACAAACTAAACAACTGAAACAAACTTAACAACCTAAACAAACTAAACAACCTAAACTAGCTTAACAACCTAAACAAGCTAAACAACCTAAACAAACGTAACAGCCTAAACAAACTGAACAACCGAACCAAACTGAACAACCTAAACAAACTGAACAACCTAAACAAACGTTACAGCCTAAACTAACTGAACAACCTAACCAAACTGAACAACCTAAACAAACTTAACAACCTAAACAAACTGAACAACCGAACCAAACTGAACAACCTAAACAAACTGAACAACCTAAACAAACGTAACAGCCTAAACAAACTTAACAACCTAAACAAACTTAACAACCTAAACAAACTGAACAACCTAAACAAACTTAACAACCTAAACAACCTGAACAACCTAAACAAACTAAACAATCTAAACAAACTGAGCAACCTAAACAAACTAAAACCTAAACAAACTTAACAAACTAAACAAACAGAACAACCTAAACAAACTTAACGACCCAAACAAACTGAACAACCTAAACAAACTGAACAACCTAAACAAACTGAACAAACTAAACAAACTTAACAGCCTAAACAAACTGAACAACCGAAAAAAACTGAACAACCGAAAAAAACTGAACGACCTAAACAAACTGAACAACCTAAACAAACTGAAAACCTAAACAAACTTAACAACCTAAACAAACTTAACAACCTAAACAAACTTAACAACCTAAACAAACTTAACAACCTAAACAAACTGAACAACCTAAACAAACTGAACAACCGAAAAAAACTGAACAACCGAAACAAACTGAACAACCTAAACAAACTTAACAACCTAAACAAACTGAACAACCGAAACAAACTAAACAACCTCAACAAACTTAACAACTTAAACAAACTCATCGCAGGGAAAAAAACTATTCTTAAAAAACATTTTGATGCTTTAATTTGTTTGTAATATCTGAGGCCTCCAAGAGGTTTTGAATAATCTAACAGCTTTTTTTTTTAAAAAAAAACTCAAAATTTTTCCCTCATGAAAAAATGATCGATTTTAATGAACTAATCCTCAGATTTTTAATGTTGAAGTTAAATACTTGTAACATTAAATGGCCGAGTTCAAGCGAGTAGACTGCTAATTAAATGAACGAGTCAACAAAATGAACTGTAATAAGTCAGTAAATCATTTTGACATTCTATTACAGCTTAGGTCGGGGGGGGGGAGGGGGTCATTCTCTTTAAATGAGAAATCAAATGTCCGGTGCAGGGAGTAATAATTTATTGCTTATTTATGGTTTAGTAAAAAGCTGGGACGTGGATGTGAGTGCTGGGACCCAGGGACTGAATGGTTAGGCCAAGATATTCGGGATGGGACAAATTGACTTAATGGTTAGGCCAAGATGTGAGGGCTGGCACCCAGGGACTAGATGGTTAGGCCAAGATGTGAGGGCTGGGACCCAGAGATTGAATGGTTAGACCTAGATGAGAGGGATGAGACCCAGGGACTGGATGGTTAGGCCAAGATATGAGGGATGGGACCCAGGGACTGAATGGTTAGGCCTAGATGTGAAGGCTAGGACCCAGAGACTGAATGGTTAGGCCTGGATGTAATGGCTGGGTCCGAGGGACTGAATGGTTAGACTGGGACGTAGGGAATGAATTGTTCGACTTGGACCCAGGGAATGATTGGTTAGACTTGGACCCAGAAAATGAATGGTTAGACTTTGACCCAGGGAATGAATGGTTAGACTTGGACTCAGGAAATGAATGGTTAGACTTGGACTCAGGAAATGAATGGTTAGACTTGGACCCAGGGAATGAATGGTTAGACTTGGACCCAGGGAATGAATTATTAGTAGTGGGTGTGATGTTTTTTTCACGATGCAATTTAGATTTCTTTTTTTGCGGGGTTCGTGGCGAGTTGTCATATGGAAGAGTTTCTTCGGAAGTGAAGTCATGGGGGGGGGGGGATTTGGGGGCGGGGGTAAGAGCAGCTGTATGAACGATATATGGACCCAGGGAATGAATGGTTAGACTTGGACTCAGGGAATGAATGGTTAGAATTGGACTAAGGAATGGATGGTTCGACTTGGACGCAGGAAATGAATGGTTTGACTTGGACCCAGGGAATGAATGGTTACACTTGGACTCAGGGAATGAATGGTTAGACTTGGACTCAAGGAATGAATGGTTAGACTTGGACTCAGGGAATGAATGGTTAGACTTGGACCCAGGGAATGAATGGTTAGACTTGGACTCAGGGAATGAATGGTTAGACTTGGACTCATGGAATGAATGGTTAGACTTGGACTCAGGGAATGAATGGTTAGAGTTGGAATCAGGGAATGAATGGTTAGACTTGGACTCGGGGAATGAATGGTTTGACTTGGATGCAGGAAATGAATGGTTAGACTTGGACCCAGGGAATGAATGGTTAAACTTGGACCCAGGGAATGAATGGTTAGACTTGGACTCAGGGAATGAATGGTTAGACTTGGACTCAGGGAATGAATGGTTAGACTTGGACTCACGGAATGAATGGTTAGACTTGGACTCAGGGAATGAATGGTTAGACTTGGACTCAGGGAATGAATGGTTAGACTTGGACTCAGGGAATGAATGGTTAGACTTGGACTCAGGGAATGAATGGTTAGACTTGGACTCAGGGAATGAATGGTTAGACTTGGACTCAGGGAATGAATGGTTAGACTTGGACTCAGGGAATGAATGGTTAGACTTGGACTCAGGGAATGAATGGTTAGACTTGGACTCAGGGAATGAATGGTTAGACTTGGACTCAGGGAATGAATGGTTAGACTTGGACTCAGGGAATGAATGGTTAGACTTGGACTCAGGGAATGAATGGTTAGACTTGGACTCAGGGAATGAATGGTTAGACTTGGACTCAGGGAATGAATGGTTAGACTTGGACTCAGGGAATGAATGGTTAGACTTGGACTCAGGGAATGAATGGTTAGACTTGGACTCAGGGAATGAATGGTTAGACTTGGACTCAGGGAATGAATGGTTAGACTTGGACTCAGGGAATGAATGGTTAGACTTGGACTCAGGGAATGAATGGTTAGACTTGGACTCAGGGAATGAATGGTTAGACTTGGACTCAGGGAATGAATGGTTAGACTTGGACTCAGGGAATGAATGGTTAGACTTGGACTCAGGAAATGAATGGTTAGACTTTGACCCAGGGAATGAATGGTTAGACTTGGACTCAGGAAATGAATGGTTAGACTTGGACTCAGGAAATGAATGGTTAGACTTGGACCCAGGGAATGAATGGTTAGACTTGGACTCAGGGAATGAATTATTTGTAGTGGGTGTGATGTTTTTTTCACGATGCAATTTAGATTTCTTTTTTTGCGGGGTTCGTGGCGAGTTGTCATATGGAAGAGTTTCTTCGGAAGTGAAGTCAAGGGGGGGGGGATTTGGGGGCGGGGGTAAGAGCAGCTGTATGAACGATATATGGACCCCGGGAATGAATGGTTAGACTTGGACTCAGGGAATGAATGGTTAGACTTGGACTAAGGAATGAATGGTTCGACTTGGACGGAAGAAATGAATGGTTTGACTTGGACCCAGGGAATGAATGGTTAGACTTGGACTCAGGGAATGAATGGTTAGACTTGGACTCAAGGAATGAATGGTTAGACTTGGACTCAGGGAATGAATGGTTAGACTTGGAATCAGGAAATGAATGGTTAGACTTGGACCCAGGGAATGAATGGTTAGACTTGGACCCAGGGAATGAATTATTAGTAGTGGGTGTGATGTTTTTTTCACGATGCAATTTAGATTTCTTTTTTTGCGGGGGTCGTGGTGAGTTGTCAAATGGAAGAGTTTCTTCGGAAGTGAAGTCAAGGGGGGGGGGAGGGGGTTTTATGGGCAGGAGGTAAGAGCAGCTGTATGAACGATATATGGATCCAGGGAATGAATGGTTAGACTTTGACTCAGGGAATGAATGGTTAGACTTGGACTAAGGAATGAATGGTTAGACTTGGACGCAGGAAATGAATGGTTAGACTTGGACTCAGGGAATGAATGGTTAGACTTGGATCCAGGAAATGAATGGTTAGACTTGGACCCAGAGAATGAATGGTTAGACTTGGATTCAGGGAATGAATGGTTAGACTTGGACTCAGGGAATGAATGGTTAAACTTGGACTCAGGGAATGAATGGTTAGACTTGGACCCAGGGAATGAATGGTTAGACTTGGACTCAGGGAATGAATGGTTAGACTTGGACTCAGGGAATGAATGGTTAGACTTGGACTCACGGAATGAATGGTTAGACTTGGACTCAGGGAATGAATGGTTAGACTTGGACTCAGGGAATGAATGGTTAGACTTGGACTCAGGGAATGAATGGTTAGACTTGGACTCAGGGAATGAATGGTTAGACTTGGACTCAGGGAATGAATGGTTAGACTTGGACTCAGGGAATGAATGGTTAGACTTGGACTCAGGGAATGAATGGTTAGACTTGGACTCAGGGAATGAATGGTTAGACTTGGACTCAGGGAATGAATGGTTAGACTTGGACTCAGGGAATGAATGGTTAGACTTGGACTCAGGGAATGAATGGTTAGACTTGGACTCAGGGAATGAATGGTTAGACTTGGACTCAGGGAATGAATGGTTAGACTTGGACTCAGGGAATGAATGGTTAGACTTGGACTCAGGGAATGAATGGTTAGACTTGGACTCAGGGAATGAATGGTTAGACTTGGACTCAGGGAATGAATGGTTAGACTTGGACTCAGGAAATGAATGGTTAGACTTGGACCCAGGGAATGAATGGTTAGACTTGGACTCAAGGAATGAATGGTTAGACTTGGACTCAGGAAATGAATGGTTAGACTTGGACCCAGGGAATGAATGGTTAGACTTGGACCCAGGGAATGAATTGTTAGTCGTGGGTGTGATGTTTTTTCCACGATGCAATTTAGATTTCTTTTTTTTGCGGGGGTCGTGGCGAGTGGTCATAAGGAAGAGTTTCTTAGGAAGTGAAGTCATGGGGGGGGGGGAGGGGGTCTTGGGGGCGGGGGTAAGAGCAGCTGTATGAACGATATATACCCAAGAGTGTTGCTAGTAAATGACAGTTAATGGCCATGAAAACAACATAGCAAAAAATACAGGTGTTGTGTAAATGACTGGACATCAGGCTGAGATATTGAAAAAATCATCAGAATCTATAGAACATGCGTTGCATTTTATAGAAATGTTCATAACTAAATAAATATAAAGTAGTTTTGTATTGTTAGACATAACTTTAACACAGTTGTAAGTGAAAAACTTTTTGTTTAAATCAACTTTTAAACGAATGCAGTGTCAAGGACGATTAAGGCAATACAACGACCTAGCACTATTCATGCATAAGAGCAGATCATAATCTTGTACGATGCATTTTATGAACACTTTTACCTAATACAGATGTGGAAAAGACCAGATTGACCCAGGGCAGATGTAAAAAATGACAGCCTTGACCCAGTGCAGATGTTAAAATGACAACATTGACCCAGGGCAGATGTAAAAAAATGACAGCCTTGACCCAGTGCAGATGTTAAAATGACAACATTGACCCGGTGCAGATGTTGAAATGACAGCATTGACCCGGTGCAGATGTTGAAATGACAACATTGACCCGGTGCAGATGTTGAAATAACAGCATTGACCCGGTGCAGATGTTGAAATGACAACATTTACCCGGTGCAGATGTTGAAATGACAACATTGACCCGGTGCAGATGTTGAAATGACAACATTGACCCGGTGCAGATGTTGAAATGACAACATTGACCCGGTGCAGATGTTGAAATAACAGCATTGACCCGGTGCAGATGTTGAAATGACAACATTTACCCGGTGCAGATGTTGAAATGACAACATTGACC
>CAXITT010000111.1:1251151-1299679 GCA_964033795.1 Lymnaea stagnalis | reverse complement strand
ACATTGACCCGGTGCAGATGTTGAGATGATAACAGTGACCCGGTGCAGATGTTGAAATAACAACATTGACCCGGTGCAGATGTTGAAATGACAACATTGACCCGGTGCAGATGTTGAAATTACAACATTGACCCAGTGCAGATGTTGAAATGACAACATTGACCCGGTGCAGATGTTGAAATGACAACATTGACCCAGTGCAGATGTTGAAATGACAGCATTGACCCGGTGCAGATGTTGAAATGACAACATTGACCCGGTTCAGATGTTGAAATGACAACATTGACCCGGTGCAGATGTTGAAATGACAACATTGACCCAGTGCAGATGTTGAAATGACAGCATTGACCCGGTGCTGATGTTGAAATGACAACATTGACCCGGTGCAGATGTTGAAATGACAACATTGACCCAGTGCAGATGTTGAAATGACAGCATTGACCCAGTGCAGATGTTGAAATGACAGCATTGACCCAATGCAGATGGGCATTGACCCAATGCAGATGTTGAAATGACAACATTGACCCGGTGCAGATGTGTAAAAGACACATTGACCCGGTGCAGATGTTAAAATGACACCATTGACCCGGTGCAGATGTGGAAATGACAACATTGACCCGGTGCAGCTGTTGAAATGACCACATTTACCTTTACAGACGTGGAAAGGACAACTTTGACCCAGTTCAAATGTAGAAATGACCACACTGACCCAGTGGAGATGTGGAAGTGACCAGATTGACTCAGTGCAGATTTTACAATGACACCAATTGACCTGGTACAGATGTTGAAATGATCCCGATTGACCCAGCGCAGATTTGGAAATGACCACATTGACCCAGTGTAGATGTGGTAATCTCCCCATTGACCCAATGCAGAGGTGGAAGTGACCAGAGATTTTGAAACGACCACATTGACCCTCTGCAGACTTGGAAATAACTACATTCAGCACGTTGTACTTCAACGTACCCGAGGCCACACAACGTGTCTGGGTAATGATAATGTTAGCAAACAGGACTAGTCAGCTAAGCGGACTTTGGTCAAAGCAAAAAGACAGTATTTATGTTCCTAAGACGCGCACACTTTTGTGTGGGTGTGTTGTTGGGTGTGGGGTGGGTCCAAGTGTGTGTGAGAGAGTGAAGATTTAAAGCTTTCAGCGAGGTGTTGAGATCAACATTGACCAATACCTGACATCACTGAGGAACATTGACAAATACCTGACATCACACAGGAACATTGACCAATACCTGACATCCCTCAGTAACATTTACCAATACCTGACATCACTCAGGAACATTGAAAAATACCTGACATCACTCAGGAACATTTATATATACCTGACATCACTTCTTCCCACACTTGAAACCTGACTATTAACAAGTTACACTTCTCAGTGATGCTCGGAAATATGTTCACTCTTACTTTTGTTACCGCTGTCATGAATTGTTGTCAATGCTATTTCTACACTTTATATTATAAGGCTGTCATTGATTGTTGTCAATCCTTTTTCTACACTTAATATTATAAGGCTGTCATGGATTGTTGTCAATGCTATTTCTACACTTAATTTTCTAAGTCCGCCATGGATTGTCGTCGATGCTATTTCCACACTTAATGTTCTAAGTCCGCCATGGATTGTCGTCGATGCTATTTCCACACTTAATGTTCTAAGTCCGCCATTGATTGTCGTCGATGCTATTTCCACACTTAATGTTCTAATTCCGCCATGGATTGTCGTCGATGCTATTTCCACACTTAATGTTCTAAGGCTGTCATGGATTGTCGTCGATGCTATTTCTACACTTAATTTTCTAAGTCCGCCATGGATTGTCGTCGATGCTATTTCCACACTTAATGTTCTAAGTCCGCCATGGATTGTCGTCGATGCTATTTCCACACTTAATGTTCTAAGGCGCTCCTGTCATGGATGCTGTTGATGCTTTTAAAGAAGAAAATTCGCGTCCATTAAATTAATAAGACCGGAGTTTTTTTCCAATACACATTTTTAGATAAAATTTATTATATTTAAAGCTGTCATTTGTATCATATTGACCCTTTCTCAGTTTAAACTCAGTCATGCTACACATGATATTGCCAGTAATCAAATGGTCAGTCGAAATAGTTTCTCCCTCCATTTATGGACAAGGACGAAATCACACATTTTTTTTAAAAAGAGAAAACACTATTGTAATCAACAGCCTTTTTCTATACAATACTGTAAGGAAACCTTGCTTACTCTCTGCTATCTTCATCTATATCTGACATCCACTAAAGAAAGAATTCAGGCGATAACAATTGATGATTATAGTCTTGTTCTTTATTAGGCTGATACTTCGCTTATACTTTCTCTCATCTCGCAACTCTGACTGCCCTCTACTCATACCATCCGGCCGCGCTCTCCCTGCTATCTGCTTCTCTGTCAAGGGGAGATGAGCACAAGACAACATCTCGTCATTGGGGGCTTGTCCGAACTCGTCGGAAGCTTCTTGAAGTGCTCGTCGGGAGCTATGTGTCCTCCCGTCCGTCCGAACACGTTTGAAGCTGTATGTCACCAGTCCGAAGCTGTGAAGTATCGACCCGTCCGCTGTGTGAAGTATCTTGTCCAATCTGTCCGAGTCTGTGTGTGTCGCTCGTTTGAAGCTGTCTGAGATGCTCGTCGAAAGCTTTGTGTCTTTCGTCGGTCAAAAACTCGCACGAAGCTGTGAAGTATCATCCCGCCCGCTGCGTGAAGTATCTTAAACCGGTCTGTCCAAAGGTGAGAATTATCAAAGCTGTTTGAAGTGCTCGTCTGAAGCTGTGTGTATCCCGTACATCAATGCAACGTTATACCACTGTTGCCGTATCCTGCTGTTAACATACCCGTTTATTGCTGTTACCGCCGATAACATAATTCCACCTGCGCCATATCCTGAAGATTGCTGAACAAGGCTGATTGCTGTGCACCGCTGTTGCCATAGAAAGATGTGTACCGCCTCCCGCTGAGTGCTGTACACCTTTGTGGCCATAGCCAAATGTGTACCGCCTCCCGCTGAGTGCTGTACACCACTGTGGCCATAGCCAGATGAGTACCGCCTCCCGCTGAGTGCTGTACACCACTGTGGCCATAGCCAGATGAGTACCGCCTCCCGCTGAGTGCTGTACACCACTGTGGCCATAGCCAGATGTGTACCGCCTCCCGCTGAGTGCTGTACACCACTGTGGCCATAGCCAGATGAATACCGCCTCCCGCTGAGTGCTGTACACCACTGTGGCCATAGCCAGATGAGTACCGCCTCCCGCTGAGTGCTGTACACCACTGTGGCCATAGCCAGATGTGTACCGTCTCCCGCTGAGTGCTGTACACCACTGTGGCCATAGCTCGATGATTACAGCGTTCCGCTGAGTGCTCTACACCACTGTAGCCACAGCCAGATGTGTGCTGTACACCACTGTGGCCATAGCCAGATGTGTACCGCCTCCCGCTGGGTGCTGTACACCACTGTGGCCATAGCCAGATGAGTACCGCCTCCCGCTGAGTGCTGTACACCACTGTGGCCATAGCCAGATGTGTACCGCCTCCCGCTGAGTGCTGTACACCACTGTGGCCATAGCTCGATGAGTACCGCATCCCGCTGAGTGCTGTACACCACTGTGGCCATAGCCAGATGAGTACCGCCTCCCGCTGAGTGCTGTACACCACTGTGGTCATAGCCAGATGTGTACCGTCTCCCGCTGAGTGCTGTACACCACTGTGGCCATAGCTCGATGAGTACCGCATCCCGTTGAGTGCTGTACACCACTGTTGCTGTACGCACCGGATTGCTGTGCACCGCTTTTGCAATACCCGCTGTTGCCGTATTTATTTATTTAGGCATTTTTATATAGCGCTTACCATAAAGCTCTAAGCGCTTTACAATTATTAAAACATGTAAACTAACTGAATAAAAATGAGACACTAGGATAGTAACTACTATACTATAGAAACAATGAAAATGGCTATAAAACGAGGACACTTTGACACTTTGACACTTCAGGATCAACCCGAAACAGAAAATGAGGTAGGGCAAGGAGGGTGCATCAGATGTCATAGGCGGACCTAAACAGATGGGTTTTAAGGGACTTTTTGAAAATGGACGAGGTTTCACAATGACGGATATGGAAGGGGAGCTGGTTCCAGAACGTGGGCCCATGGAAGCAGAAGGAGCGTTCACCGATGGTCTTAGTATTCCGCTGCTGCTGTGTCCCGCTGACATGAAACAATTCACTTACGACCAGATCATCACTGTGTCGCTACCAGACCATTACCGCACTTACGACCAGATCATCACAGGGCCTGCTTCCGGGTCAACCACGTGACCCCACATCGGACACTGCACTGGCACACGTTGTAAAACTGTGACATTGTTTGTATTTTTTGTGGCGAGGATAAGCACAAGTCAAGCATAGTTAAGTTAAATGTTAGGTACATAAGAAGTATTATTATTCTTATTTAAGGTTATAGTATTATCTTGTTTATTGAGAAACGCTGCACATTATTAGAACATTTAAGTTTGTAGGGGTAATTTATTTGAACGGAAACTAAGAGAACCGCAGCGGAAATAATAGCCGAAATTCGCGAGTTGGGAGGAAAAGATCTCAGATATGAGGGGCAGGAGTTAGAAAAATATGTTAAGGACGAATGGAGAAGAAGGGAAGAAGAGGAAAGAAGAAGGGAAGAAGAGGAGCGAGAAGAAAAGAAAGAAAGATCGGGAAGAAAAAATAAAACATGAAATAGAGATGATGAGATCGCGAATGAAGCCACGATCAGACAGGCAAAAGTAGATGTAGAAATAACGTCAGAAGAAATCAGGAGTCAAGAGTTTTATGACAATGACAACAGTGAGTATCATGGGGTATAATGGGCTAGCATTAGAATAGACGGGATAATTAGTATTAACTGTGATAATCCCTACACTAGAGGGGGTAGTTATAGTCATTGTCCAAGGGAGGTAAGACAAGATCGCTATTACAGGGCAGAAACTGAAAGTAAATAGAATCAGATTTAAAAAAAACTTAGAGTTTGGTTAAAATAGGCTATGCGAGCTATGACGTCATGTGCGGGTTTATTTTTTAACAGATTAATTTTTTAATTTTATTTCGCAATGTTAACTACATTTAAAAAACGCACTAAAAATGAACGTTGTTTGGGTTTTCCCGATCCACGTGATTACGATGTCATTCTTAGATCATAATTTTTTTATTAATTTTTTGTTCACAATTTTTAAACTGGGATAAAATGCGAAATATAGTTCCTTTATAATTATTTTAAATGTAATTGTAATTTATAACAATAATACTTAAACAATAACTGAAATAAATGCGGATATATGTTATTTTTTTCCACATTTAAATTTATACGATTTCCGTAAAATTGTGAGTGGTTGCTGTTGTCTGTTAAAAGAGCCAGCAGTATTCCCTCTTGTGAGTGGTCGCTGTTGTCTGATTTTCTTATTTCTTTGCATAAGACAATCAAACGTTCACATATAGGCTTAGACAGTCAAACGTTCACATATAGGCTTAGACAGTCAAACGTTCACATATAGGCTTAGACAATCTAACATTCACATATAGGCTTAGACAGTCAAACGTTCACATATAGGCTTAGACCGTCAAACGTTCACATATAGGCTTAGACAATCCAACATTCACATATAGGCTTCTTAACGTAAGTTCCTGGCGTACTTAACACAATCTGGACATTTATCATTTGTGATCAGAACACTCGATTGATAATAATTCCAACGTTAGATGCCCAGGGCCTAGCAATTTTTGTGTGCTCTTATCAAGTGTATTGAATTTCATTTTTATAGATTTACTAATCGATTAGTCATTTTTTCGACTATTATAAATTGGATTAACGATTACATATTGGATTAACGATTACATATTGGATTAACGATTAAATATTGGATTAACGATTACATATTGGATTAACGATTACATATTGGATTAAAGATTATGTGTTGGATTAACGATTAATCAAATTAAAAAAATTTACACCCATGACTCACAAAAATATCGGATGTCATAAGGTAACAATGACTGTAATCAATGTCGTAGGTCAGTAATCTACATATTATATATATAACCTACATCAGAGCGTAATCGATATATTAGACATACACTTGCATCAGATGGTAATCGATATAATAGATTTAAACTTATATCAGGGCATTTCCATGAACATTGTGGATTGAACTTGTCAGTTTGGCCGAAATATGGAAAATGGTGTTTGTTTCTTGCAATTCATTCACATATCATGGTATGTATCTAACAAATGTCATGGATCTAACACATATCATGGACCTATCGCATATCATGGAACTAACACATATATTGGATCTAACACATATCATGGACCTATCGCATATCATGGAACTAACACATATATTGGATCTAACATATATCATGGATCTAACACATATCATGGATCTAACACATGTCATGGATCTAACACACATCATGGATCTAACACATGTCATGGATCTAACACATATCATGGATTTAACACATGGTATGGATCTAACACATATCATGGATCTAACACATATCATGAAGCGAACACACGTAATGGATCTAACACATGGTATCTATTTAACACATATCATGGATCTAACACATGTCATGGATCTAACACATGGTATGTATCTAACACATGTCATGGATCTAAAGCTTATCATGGATCTAACACATATCATGAATCAAACACATGTCATGACTCTAACACATATCATGGAAATAACAAATGTCATGGATCTAACACATGTCATGGATCTAAATGTCATGGATCTAACACATATCATGTATCTAACACATATCTTGGATCTAACACATATTATGGATTGAACACATATCATGGATCTAACACATATCATGGATCTAACTCATATCATGGATCTAACACATATCATGGATCTATCTAACACATACCATGGATCTAACACATATCATAGATCTAACACATATCATAGATCTAACACATATCATGGAAATAACACATATCATGGAAATAACACATATCATGGATCTATGTAACACATACAATGGATCTAACACATGTCATAGATCTAACACATATCATGGATCTAACACATATCATGGAAATAACACATATCATGGAAATAACACATATCATGGAAATAACACATATCATGGAAATAATACATATTATAGATCTAACACATATCATGGATCTAACACATATCATGGAAATAACACATCGCTTACTGATCATCTTCGCAACAAACACCGCTACAGTATCAGAAACTTCAGCTCCGAAAGTAATCTTCAGTTCAGTGACTTGATAGCGGCATCGTTATCTTCAATCAGTGACTTGATAGCGGCATCGTTATCTTCAATCAGTGACTTGATAGCGGCATCGTTATCTTCAATCAGTGACTTGATAGCGGCATCGATATCTTCAATCAGTGACTTGATAGCGGCATCGTTATCTTCAATCAGTGACTTGATAGCGGCATCGTTATCTTCAATCAGTGACTTGATAGCGGCATCGTCATCTACTTCTATTCAGACTTCCTGAGTCCGTTTTGTCCCCTGTCTGATCGTCCGGTGAGTGCTACCGTGCATCGTTCGGTGAGTGCTAACGTGCATCGTCCGGTGAGAACTACTGTAATTCGTCCGGTGAGTGCTATCGTGCTTCGTCCGGTGAGTGCTACCGTGCTTCGTCCATTGAATGCTACCGTATATCTTCCGGTGAATGCTACCCTAAATTGTCAAGTTAGTGCAACCGTGCATCGTACGGTGAGTGCTATCGTAAATCGTCCGGGGAGTGCTACCGTAAATCGTCCGGGGAGTGCTACCGAGCATCGTAACGTTAAAATATCGCTTGTAAATTGTCATTTTCGCCAAGACACATCTGTGCATACCAGCTACCTCAGTTCAGGACACTCGAACCGAAGACTGAATATCTTGGTGTGTACCTAGTTGGTCATCGGAGGACACTCGAACCGAAGACTGAATATCTTGGTGTGTACCTAGTTGGTCATCGGAGGACACTCGAACCGAAGACTGAACGTCTTGGTGTGTACCTAGTTGGTCATCGGAGGACACTCGAACCGAAGACTGAACGTCTTGGTGTGTACCTAGTTGGTCATCGGAGGACACTCGAACCGAAGACTGAACGTCTTGGTGTGTACCTAGTTGGTCATCGGAGGACAATGAAATCAGAACAAAAGCTTGCGCTATTTCTTTAATTAAAGTTCAATTTTTTTGTTTCCAATTTTGTAACTATTGAAAGTTTGATGAACAATGTTATCGAAAAATAACTATTAGCTCATACTTAAATATAGGTCACTCAGAATAGAAAAAATAAAACAATATTCTTTTATTAGTTGAAGTTAAAATATTGAATGGAAACTTTTCAATGTAAACTTTTTTCAGTAAGAAAATATTTTTTTTTTTTTTTAAATTTAAATAATAAATCGAAAAGAAAAATATCTAATGACTCGTACATAAATATAGAAATATTAAACATTACAATGAAATTCATCGTTATCAGACCTACAAAAATTAATGAATATTGGGGAGACTGTGTCCATGTTGGAACAAAAGAAAACAACGAAGTCAGAATCACAAAGCATGGGAAGACTTGAAACAAACAACAAAATATCAAACATATCACCTTATTAAGCTTACAACCAATTGTTTCTTATTTACTGATTTGAACTGATGTCCTCAAATGGCCGAGAGATGTTTCCATGATGAGTGTTTAAGGAAACGTACGTCAGCTGACTGAACTCTTCCAATCTCTGCTTGATGGTCTGTCAGGGGTTTCTGTGAAAGCTTCTTCTCAGAAAGAATAAATACAATTTTAATCGGTTTAAACAGACATATTTTTTCAGCTTATTGAGCGTAAAGAGCGGTCATTAAATACAGGTTTAGGCGGAATTTATTTTCTTCAACACACCCTCTCCTCCCTTCCCTCTGGGCGCTGTCGGGGAGGCACCTCACATCAGCTTGGATGTTATGGACAAACTGATATGTTCCAGGGGCGGCACCTCACATTGGCCTGGATGTTATGGACCAGGGACGGCACCTCACATCAACCTGGATGTTATGGACAAACTGATATGATCCAGGGGCGGCACCTCACATCAGCCTGGATGTTATGTACAAACTGATATGATCCAGGGGCGGCACCTCATATCAGCGTGGATGTTATGTACAAACTGATATGATCCAGGGGCGGCACCTCACATCAGCCTGGATGTTATGTACAAACTGATATGATCCAGGGGCGGCACCTCACATCAGCGTGGATGTTATGTACAAACTGATATGATCCAGGGGCGGCACCTCACATCAGCGTGGATGTTATGTACAAACTGATATGATCCAGGGGCGGCACCTCACATCAGCTTGGATGTTATGTACAAACTGATATTATCCAGGAAACCCATCATTATTATACTATCATTTTTAGACTTAAGCAATTAATTTGGTATTTTTTAAAAAATATATTCTTTGCAACATTAGCTGACAGGGGCGTAGGAGGTGAGGAGGGTTGTCCGTCCCGGATGGCTCTCTTTTCTTTATATGGAGGAGTTTTTTGTGGAAGGGGGCCAGGTTACCGAAGTTACCCTACTAGGCGCGGATCCTTCAATTTTGACTATCGAAGAATTCTTTGATTATAATGTTGTCAAAAAATTTGCGTTTGTAATTTTTTTATTATTATTATTTGATATTTTTTGTTTGGTGGGGGAGAAAATGTAATCTGTAATTTGTAAACTAGTAGCTGGGACAACGCAACCACTATGTGCTTGTATAATACGGGAAGAGGTGCAAACTGTTACATAAGAATTAGCTCGGCTGACTGTAACGCCAAAGAAACTGAAAGATTTCAGTACGTTCGGATTCTTAAAAACAATCATAGTTATTTTCAATTATTTTACCGAAATGGAAAAATTTAAATTGAGCAAAAAATTTATATATCCGCTTTTATTTTAGTAAACTTTTAAGTATTACTATTATACATTACAAATACATGTAAAGTAACGACTAATGAACTATTTTCAGCATTTTATATGTGTTTGAAAGTTATGGAAAAATATAAATCAACAAATTATGATCATCTAAAAAATACACCGTAATCACATTGATCGGAAAAACACAAACTTTATTATTCTTTTTAATGCGTTTTTAATACGTTGTTAATATTGCGAAATAAAATTAAATTAATTTTGTCTAAAAAAAACATGCAAATGACATAATAGCATGAATTGCCTTTTTCAGCAAAATCTATACGTACTTTGGTTTAATAACCATTGATTGAACATATTTAGATTGTCATATTTCAAGAGACAATCATATTAAACATATTTAGATTGTCGTATTTCAAGTTACCATCATATTGAACATATTAAGATTGTCATATTTCATGAGACACTCATATTGAACATATTTAGATTGTCGTATTGTATGACATTATTTTTGTCAATGTAATAAGTCCTATTAATTCAACATTTTACACTGGACAATTGTGGATGCCATAAATGAAAACACAGGACACATTAATAATGTCGTATAAGGTGACGTCATGTACTAGGACATGTGTGGAGAGTGTCATCTACACAGACGCCCGCGCTATGTGTTTTACCATTGATGGACGCCAATAATCGGATCATGACTTTCCAACAACTAAAGGCTTGATACCTTCAATTACCATACCAACAACTAAAGACGTGATACCCGACATTACCATATCAACGACTGAAGACTTGATACCTTCAATTACATATCAACAACTGCAGACTTGATACCTTCAATTACATATCAACAACTGCAGACTTGATACCTTCAATTACAATATCAACGACTAAAGACGTTATACCCGCCATTACCATACTAGCAAATGGAGACTTGATACCCTTCATTACCATAACAACAACTGCAAGCTTGATACCTGTCATTACCATATCAACAACTGAAGACGTGATACCCACTATAAATCATTCTGCATACATGTTCTACATTTCGTCTTTATATTTGCCCCAAAAATCCTTAAATTCTAAGGTATAAAGCCCCGAGCCCTGCCTCTGTAATTTGTCCTAAATGTCGGCCTTCCTACACCCCATAATACACCGGGTCGTCCTGTCATCAGGTTCCGGTCGGTGCAACGCGTTAACCTTTTGGTGTGATGTCCCGAGACCACGTGACCCGACACCACCCAGCTCTTCCCCTGTTATTTCTCCTTCCGTTTCCGGGTAAGGTAATCTCCGCGGCTTGACCATCGGGTGTCTCCGTCTGTTGACCTCACTACCGCACCGGACTGACCATTGATTGCAACCTTTATTTATCACCCTAGTAGCTTGTCAGACTGAAGTGGTATTTTCCCGTCTGCAAGTTAATTTCGTGAGCTGCATGTGTTTGTGTTCAAACATTAATGTATCTTGTGGAATGTGTTTGTGTTCAAACATAATGTATCTTGTGGCACTAAAACAAAATAAAACAACTATTTTGTATATAGCCATTCCGGTTAGCAGCATTCGAACAGTCACAAACTGGATGAGCTGAAAGCTAGAATTTTAGTCAATGCGATTATTGATAGAGGAGTCCGGACTTAGACCAATACCATTATTGATAGAGGAGTCCGGACTTAGACTAATACCATTATTGATAGAGGAGTCAGGACTTATACCAATACCATTATTGATAGAGGAGTCAGGACTTAGACCAATACCATTATTGATAGGGGAGTCAGGACTCAGACCAATACCATTATTGATAGAGGAGTCAGGACTTAGACCAATACCATTATTGATAGAGGAGTCAGGACTTAGACCAATACCATTATTGATAGAGGAGTCAGGACTTAGACCAATACCATTATTGATAGAGGAGTCAGGACTTAGACCAATACCGTTATTGATAGAGGAGTCAGGAATTAGACCAATACCATTATTGATAGAGATGTAAGGACGTCAGTCAATATGATTATTGTTAGAGAAGTCAGGTCGTCAGCCAAAACAATTATTGATAGAGGAGTCAGGACTTAGACCAATACCATTATTGATAGAGGAGTCCGGACTTAGACCAATACCATTATTGATAGAAATGTACGGAAGTCAGTCAATATGATTATTGTTAAAGAAGTCAGGATGTCAACCATAAGATTATTGTTAGAGAAGTCAGGATGTCAGCCATACGATTAATGTTAGAGAAGTCAGGATGTCAGCCATAAAATTATTGTTAGAGAAGTCAGGATGTCAGCCATACGATTAATGTTAGAGAAGTCAGGATGTCAGCCTTACAATTATTGTTAGAGAAGTCAAGATGTCAGCCATACGGTTATTGTTAGAGGAGTCAGGATGTCAGCCATAAGATTGTTAGAGAAGTCAGGATGTCAGCCATAAGATTATTGTTAGAGAAGTCAGGATGTCAGCCATAAGATTATTGTCAGAGAAGTCAGGATGTCAGCCATAGGATTATTGTTAGAGAAGTCAGGATCTCTGCCATACGATTATTGTTAGAGAAGTCAGGATGTCAGCCATACGATTAATGATAGAGAAGTCAGGATGTCAGCCATAAGATTATTGTTAGAGAAGTCAGCATGTCAGCCATAAGATTATTGTTATAGAAGTCAGGATGTCAGCCATAAGATTATTGTTATAGAAGTCAGGATGTCAGCCGTAAGATTATTGTTAGAGAAGTCAGGATGTTAGCCATAAGATTATTGTTAGAGTAGTCAGGTTGTCAGCCATACGATTATTGTTATAGAAGTCAGGATGTCAGCCTTACGATTAATGTTAGAGAAGTCAGGATGTCAGCCGTACGATTAATGTTCGAGAAGTCAGGATGTCAGCCATACGATTATTGTTAGAGAATTCAGGATGTCAGCCGTACGATTATTGTTGGAGAAGTGATGTAACTCATGCTATTAAACTATGACTAGTGTCAGGTTACCGACTTTTTTCTTTTGGTACACGGCATTTTTGCAAATGTTCTTGACCTGCACATACTTTGATATTAATTAAAATTTTAAAACAAGTTTCTGGTATTTGAAATCAATTTCATCACTTACATTTCGTCACACACAGACACACAAAAACAAATGACAATATATTTTGCTTTCCATTCCGGACATCTGATGCATTCCATCTTAATGGGCATTTGAAACCAAAAGGTAATCGATTGTCAGAGAGAATGGTCAACTGTGAACTCATGTCACATTTCAGTTCTTTTCGGTGGTTTTATTATTGCCTTGCAAACATTTGTGAAACAGTTGTCTTACATAGTAACACTAAGTCTAGTACCCAGGAGTTGCTTGTGTCATTGAGGTACATGTAAAGCTATTTTGTGATCGTCTAACTAACACTAATTTGTTTAGGATTGACGTCATCTGACCAATGAACCTAAAGATTATTTCAAGTAGGACACGCCCAGAAGTTATTGGCTGTAAAACCATCCTCTATTCGTTACACAGTTTTATCATTTCGTAACACAAAATGCTTTTGCTAATCTTTATTTTTAGTGGACTGGCTTTTAAAAATAGATTAGAAAGATTTATTTCGAATCAAAGTCTTAAATATGCCTAACAGTAATAACGGAAGAAACAATAACATAACAATAACATCAACAATATCATTTAAAAAGTAACAAAAATTAAATTAATTTTTTTTTTTTTATTTAATTTTTCCAAACACGTAAGTATCAACAAAAATATTAGCGTCTATTTTAAATCGCGTCTGATAAGCTAACTGGTCTCATTAAATAGTTTTATAAGTTTTTACAGAAATTATTTTAAAACCTGTAATTTTCTTCTACTCATCCCGTATAATAAAACTGAAATATAACAATCTGCCAGGATGGAAACAACGCGATGGTCTGGTGTGGCTTGAGCTCATCAAATATTCTTTCAGGATGGAAACAACGCGATGGTCTGTTGTGGGCTGAGCTCATCAAATAATCTGTCAGGATGGAAACAACGCGATGGTCTGTTGTGGCCTGAGCTCATCAAATAATCTGTCAGGATGGAAACAACGCGATGGTCTGTTGTGGCCTGAGCTCATCAAATAATCTGTCAGGATGGAAATAACGCGATGGTCTGTTGTGGCCTGAGCTCATCAAATAATCTGTAAGGATGGAAATAACGCGATGGTCTGTTTTGGCCTGAGCTCATCAAATAATCTGTCAGAATGGACACAACGCGATGGTCAGTAGTGGCATGAGCTCATCAAATAATCTGTCAGGATGGACACAACGCGATGGTCAGTAGAGGCCTGAGCTCATCAAATAATCTGTCAGGATGGACACAACGCGATGGTCAGTAGTGGCCTGAGCTCATCAAATAATCTGTCAGGATGGACACAACGCGATGGTCAGTAGTGGCCTGAGCTCATCAAATAATCTGTCAGGATGGACACAACGCGATGGTCTGTTTTGGCCTGATCTCATCAAATAATCTGTCAGGATGGACTCAACGCGATGGTCAGTAGTGGCCTGAGCTCATCACATAACAATCTGTCAGGATGGACACAATGCGATGGTCAGTAGTGGCCTGAGCTCATCAAATAATCTGTCAGGATGGAAACAATGCGATGGTCTGTTTTGACCTGAGCTCATCACATATCAGTCTGTCAGGATGGAAACAATGTGATGGTCAGTAGTGGCCTGAGCTCATCAAATAATATGTCAGGATGGAAACAACGCGATGGTCAGTAGTGGCCTAAGCTCATCAAATAATCTGTCAGGATGGACACAATGCGATGGTCTGTTTTAGCCTGAGCTCATCAAATAATCTGTCAGGATGGACACAACGCGATCTTCAGTAGTGGCCTGAGCTCATCAAATAATCTGTCAGGATGGACACAACGCGATGGTCAGTAGTAGCCTGAGCTCATCAAAAAATCTGTCGGGATGGACACAACGCGATGATCAGTAGTGGCCTGAGCTCATCAAATAATCTGTCAGGATGGACACAACGCGATGGTCTGTTTTGGCCTGAGCGCATCAACTAATCTGTCACGATGGAAACAATGCGATGGTCAGCAGTGGCCTGAGCTCATCACATAACAATCTGTCAGGATGGAAACAATGCGATGGTCTGTTTTGGACTGAGCTCATCAAATAATCTGTCAGGATGGAAACAATGCGATTGTCACTAGTGGCCTCAGCTCATCACATAACAATCTGTCAGGATTGAAACAATGCGATGGTCAGTAGTGGCCTCAGCTCATCACATAACAATCTATCAGGATGAAAACAATGCGATGGTCTGTTTTGGCCTGAGCTCATCAAATAATCTGTCAGGATGGAAACAATGCGATGGTCAGTAGTGGCCTGAGCTCATCACATAACAATATGTCAGGATGGACACAACGCGATGGTCTGTTTTGGCCTGAGCTCATCAAATAATCTGTCAGGATGGACACAACGCGATGGTCTGTTTTGGTTTGAGCTCATCAAATAATCTGTCAGGATGGAAACAATGCGATGGTCAGTTGTGGCCTGAGCTCATCACATAACAAGCTGTCAGGATGGACACAACGCGACGGTCTGTTTTGGCCTGAGCTCATCAAATAATCTGTCAGGATGGAAACAATGTGATGGTTAGTAGTGGCCTGAGCTCATCAAATAATCTGTCAAGATGGAAACAACGCGATGGTCTGTTGTGGCCTGAGCTCATCAAACAATCTGTCAGGATGGAAACAATGCGATGGTCAGTAGTGGCCTGAGCTCACCAAATAACAATCTGTCAGGATGGAAACAATGCGATGGTCAGTAGTGGCCTGAGCTCAACAAATAACAATCTGTCAGGATGGAAACAATGCGATGGTCTGTTGTGGCCTGAGCTCACCAAATAATCTGTCGGGATGGACACAGCGCGATGGTCAGTAGTGGCCTGAGCTCACCAAATATCAATCTGTCAGGATGGACACAATGCGATGGTCTGTTGTGGCTCATCAAATAGTAACCGTGGATAAATAAGATGCCCATTGTACATGGAGCTAAGAGAGTTTAGCAGTGAAACAAACCAACACTACTCATTGAATACATGTTGGTAGAGAGTCGACTCTGTTGAGAGCATACGAGTATCCAACAATATACTTGTATTAACACAAAGCACTGTTCAGATAAAATGAAACCGTAAATAATATCAAATTTCTGTGAATCAACACTGGAGAACTCTCACCATGAAAGAACTAAGTTTTGTTTGAGCAGCAACGACAGAATAGCATTAGCAAAAACTGTTAAAAATCTGTAGTTTAATTATTTATATTTACTTTTGAAAGAGACAGAGATAATTTTGTTCAAATAAATGTATAATTTTGCCTTTGAGTAGACTGCCAAACGAGAGAGAAGACGGACATACTCTGAAACCGAATGTTTGGTTAGACTGCCGAACAAGAGAGAAGACGGACATACTCTGAAACCGAATGTTTGGGTAGACTGCCGAACAAGAGAGAAGACGGACATACTCTGAAACCGAATGTTTGGGTAGACTGCCGAACAAGAGAGAAGACGGACATACTCTGAAACCGAATGTTTGGGTAGACTGCCGAACAAGAGAGAAGACGGACATACTCTCAAACCGAATGAATCATTCAACGGTTTAAATGTCAACAATTAAATTCCAAGCCCCCCTACCCCAAATCAATAAGAATTCAATTAACGAAACAATTGATCAATTATTTCTAGTGGCGCATTTCATGCACGTTGATTTGATTTGCGCCTAATCAAAGTTTTTAAACTTATTTCTTTCCCTTGATAAAACAGATAGGAAAAACTCATTGTCTCCATGTCGCTCATGTATCACGGAAATAATGTGGACAAAAAGTCAGCAGTTAACAAAATTTGTGTGCAGAGAAGTCACTGGTAGAATAGTATATGGAACCTACTTGAGTAAACGTGTCCAGCGTGTTATCTGTTGGATGGAATGGACGAAAGATGGTAGCCAACGTGGCCTTAACTCCAATGGAGTTTATTTGAGCTAAACATTCGTATAATGCAGTGGTTCTCAACCTTCCTAATGCCGTGACCCATTAATGCAGTTTCTCATGTTTGGCGACGCCCAACCACAAAATTATTTTCGTTGCTGCTTCATAACTGTAGAGAACATGTGTTTTCCGATGGTCTTAGGCAACCCCCCTGGTTGTTCAACCCCCAAAGGGGTCGCGACCCACAGGTTGAGAACCGCTGGTATAATGTTTCTTGCGTTTTAAAACAAACGTATATTTGAGCAGCATTGGGCTGAGAAGCGCTCTTAATAGACTTACATAGACGCTTGAGTGATTCACATTACCATTTTCGTCTGCAAACATGACCATAAAATGGTAGGAGATACGACACCGTCAACAAACACGTCTTTTGACTGAACCCTTGTTGAGCTTGTGTCCGGTTTTTAATAATCAGTGAGTTAGGGAAATAGTTTCCTTTGTATCATAAATTATTAAGCGTGCGATGTCTTGTTAAAGCGCTGTAGGATGTGAATCTTCTGCTGTGAGTCATACACACTAAACACTATCAGGGCTAAACATATTTGAAACTTCCATCCATCGATAGACTTTTCACACAACTTGTCTCAGTTTGACATGGAAATCTTTATACTACTTTAAATGTACTTCGTAAACGATAATTCTGAAGAAATTTACACTAATATCGAGTTTCTGTGTGACACCCATCAAGAAAATTACACCAATACCGAGTTTCTGTGTGACACTCATCAAGAAATGTTGCACCAATATCGAGATTCTGTGTGACACCCATCAAGAAATTTACACTAATACCGAGTTTCTGTGTGACACCCATCAAGAAATTTACACTAATACCGAGTTTCTGTGTGACACCTATCAAGAAATTTACACCAATATCGAGATACTGTGTGACACCCATCAAGAAATTTACACTAATACCGAGTTTCTGTGTGACACCCATCAAGAAATTTACACCAATATCGAGATACTGTGTGACACCCATCAACAAATTTACACTAATACCGAGTTTCTGTGTGACACCCATCAAGAAATTTACATTAATACCGAATTTCTGTGTGACAACCATTAAGAAATTTACACCAATACCGAGTTTCTGTGTGACACCCATCAAGAAATTTACATTAATACCGAATTTCTGTGTGACACCCATCAAGAAATTTTGCACCAATACCGAGTTTCTGGGGTGTACCCATTAAGAGATGTACACCAATACCGAGTTTCTGGGGTACACCCTTTAAGAAATGTACACCAATACCGAGTTCCTGATAAAATTCTTCCAGCTGAAGTTTAATTCCTGGCTTCGTGAGAGGATTGAAAAAAAAAGGGGGGGGGGGGGCTAGCGGTCAATCTCAGCTGATGTCAATTTTCTAGTCCAGATGGACAAGTTGAGGTCAATGGCTGACGTTTTTGTGCCGGTGAAATTGTTGCTTGGGACCTTAAATTAAAATATTGTTTTCCTATATTCTTGAATACCATAAATGTTCCTGCGATGTACACCAACAGGGATTAAGGGCTTACAGCCTAGATTAAAATGTAGATTTTTGCATTTAGACATTGGGTCTCCAATGTTTGGCCGTGCTCAGAGCTGAGGAACAGAGACGTATGTGTTGGGGAAGTCGTTCTCAGATGTCCAAGCGTACTGAAATGATTAGATGTGTAGCTTTGAGGCATCGCACTGAAGCTTTCAGGCATTGCACCGAGGCACTTAGCTATTGAACATAGACTTTTACTGAGGCTTTGGGACATTGCACTGATGTTATAGGCATCAATCTGAGGCATGGATTGAGGTTTTTAGTCATTATTATGAGCTTTTTAGGAATTGTTCTGAGGCTTTTAGCCATTGCACTGAGGCTTTGGGTAACTGTATTAAGGTTTATTTGCATTTTTCTGAGGCTTTGAGGCATTGAAACTTAGGTTTGAGGCATTTCACTGAGGCTTTTAAGCATTTCACTGAGGCATTGAGATATTGTACCGAGGCGTTACATCATTTCACTGAGGCATTGAGATATTGTACCGAGGCGTTACATCATTCACTGAGGCTTTCAGGTGTTGCAAATAGGCGTGGTAAGTGCTTTGTGGTTGTAGAACATCTCTACTGGACAGGATTGTAGAACACCTTGATTGGACAGGATTGTAGGACACCTTGACTTGATAGGATAGTAGGTGAACTAATGATTGGTAATGTTAGTTTTGTTTTGAAATCGTAGTTTCATTTTTCTTTTCGTTTAAAAGTATTAAGGGGATATATTTTCTCCACAATACCTCTGCTCCACAATACCTCTGATTCACAATACCGCTGCTCTGCAATAGCTCTGCTCCTCAATACCCCTGCTCCGTGATACTTGTGCTCCACATTACCTGTGCTCCGCAACATCTGCTATCATAGCTTTCAAAATTGTAGTTGAGAACAACGTGACCTCATAACCAATAGTAAATACACAATGAATAGAGAAATAGAGATTATGCTTGAGTAAGTGGGACACAGTCACAGGCATTTCGAGTCACTACCACGCGCAGTAACACATACGCGAACTTGCACATTCTAACCCAACCACACACATGCGCACATAATCCCACACATGGACACATCATCCCACACGTGCACACATCATCCCACACATGCACACGTCATCCAACCTATGTACACATCATCCCACATAATCCCACACATGTACACATCATCCCACACATGTGCACATAATCCCACACCTAAGGGCACATCATCCCACACATGCAGACATCATCCCACATGCACACATCATCCCACACATGCACACATCACCCCACACATGCAGACATCACCCCACACATGCACACATCATCCCACACATGCACACATCACCCCACACATGCAGACATCATCCCACACATGCACACATCATCCCACACATGCACACATCATCCCACACATCATCCTACACATGCACACATCATCCCACACATGCACACATCATCCCACACATGCACACATCACCCCACACATCATCCCACACATGTACACGTCATCCAACACTTAAGGGCACAAAGCATGACGGAAAAGCACAAGGAAACACAGAGTATAAATCAATAATTCATTTAGAATGTTAAGAGTTTAAACATTCTTCCACGCTTCTTATGCCCCGACCCCCGGCTCGTGCACTCATTACCCCCTCGTGAAGTTTAATCCGGTACGTAAGCGCGAGGTATGTTCTCAAAGAGCGCTAATGGCCGCCATTGTTACACACGCTTTGTCAAAGATTTTTAAAGTAGTTTTTATTTAAAGAACTTGGACGCATTCTTTTACGTCTAAGGTAAGAAACTTTTTAATTAGTATTCCAAATGTAAGTTTTTTCCCTGTAATCAAAGATAGGTTAGGTTAAGTTTGTTCGCTGTAATCAAAGATAGGTTATGTTAAGTTTGTTCGCTGTAATCAAAGTTAGGTTAGGTTAAGTTTGTTCGCTGTAATCAAAGTTAGGTTAGGTTAAGTTTGTTCGCTGTAATCAAAGTTAGCTCAGGGAATTTAGGACACGATAAACTAAATAATGAGGTTTTTATATCACTGAATATCTTAAAGCTAGGGCGCCTTATTGTGTTTTGGCACCCGTAGACAAGGGCCTGTAGCGATGTGAGTCCGGCAGAAGATATGTGAGTCTGCCGGTAGTGTGTGAGTCCGCCAGTAGCGATGTGAGTCCGCCAGTGGTGATGTGAGTTCGCCAGTAGAGATGTGAGTCCGCCAGTAGCGATGTGAGTCCGCCAATAGCGATGTGAGTCCGCCAGTAGAGATGTAAGTACGCCAGTAGCGATGTGAATCCGCCAGTAGTGATGTGAGTCCGCAAGGAGAGATGTGAGTCCGCCAGGACAGATGTGAGTCCGCCAGTAGAGATGTGAGTCCACCAGGGGTGATGTGAGTCCGCCAGGAAAGATGTGAGTCCGCCAGTAGAGATGTGAGTCCGCCAGGAGAGATGTGAGTCCGCCAGGAGAGATGTGAGTCCGCCAGGAGAGATGTGAGTCCGCCAGGAGAGATGTGAGTCCGCCAGGAGAGATGTGAGTCCGCCAGGAGAGATGTGAGTCCGACAGGAGCGATGTGAGTCCGCCAGGAGAGATGGGAGTCCGCCAGTAGAGATGTGAGTCCGCCAGTAGCGATGTGAGTCCGCCAGTAGCGATGTTAGTCCGCCAGTAGTGATGTGAGTCCGCCAGTAGCGATGTGAGCCCGCCAGTAGCGATGTGAATCCGCCAGTAGCGATGTGAGTCCGCTAGAACAGATGTGAGTCCGACAGTAGCGATGTGAGTCCGCCAGGAGAGATGTTAGTCCGCCAGTAGAGATGTGAGTCCGGCAGTAGAGATGTGAGTCCGCCAGGACAGATGTGAGTCCGCCAGTAGAGATGTGAGTCCGCCAGGGGTGATGTGAGTCCGCCAGAAGAGATGTGAGTCCGCCATTAGAGATGTGAGTCCGCCAGGAGAGATGTGAGTCCGCAAGGAAAGATGTGAGTCCGCCAGGCGAGATGTGAGTCCGCCAGGAGAGATGTGAGTCCGCCAGTAGAGATGTGAGTCCGCCAGGAGAGATGTGAGTCCGCCAGGAGAGATGTGAGTCCGACAGTAGCGATGTGAGTCCGCCAGGAGCGATGTGAGTCCGGCAGTAGAGATGTGAGTCCGCCAGTAGCGATGTGAGTCCGCCAGGAGAGATGTTAGTCCGCCAGTAGAGATGTGAGTCCGCCAGGAGAGATGTGAGTCCGCCATCAGCGACGTGGGAGAGATTTGAGTCCGACAGTAGCGATGTGAGTCCGCCAGGAGAGATGTGAGTCCGGCAGTAGAGATGTGAGTCCGCCAGTAGCGATGTGAGTCCGCTAGTAGCGATGTTAGTCCGCCAGTAGTGATGTGAGTCCGCCAGTAGCGATGTGAGTCCGCCAGGAGAGATGTTAGTCCGCCAGTAGAGATGTGAGTCCGCCAGGAGAGATGTGAGTCCGCCATCAGCGACGTGGTAACAGTGTGTGCTTTCTTTTGGTGACCCACCAGAAAAGCGACGAGGCTTTCCCTACACCATTGTGGTCTCACTGGAAGATTTTGACAGCACTACAAATAAATTAAAACAACAACTCAAGAAATCTTATGTCTATTTAAATGAATAAAAAAACCTTTCCAAAAATGTCTCCCTTCTAAAATGTCGTCTGCGGTGACATGTGACAGATGACAAGTGATTTGTGATATTTTTGTAAATGTCAAATATAAAATAAGATTTCAACGCCCTAGATTAAGACAGTCGAAATCATAACACACATCTAACGCCATGTGGGGGGGGGGGGGGGGGGGGATTATTTATGATCAAATATAATCATAAAGATAAGATTTTCCTACGCAGGAATTAAATTATATGATTAAAGCACAATCCCTAACGCTCCTGATTAAATTGTTATTGTTACATGTTTCTGTGCTTACAATCTGGACGGCTATCAAATCAGGGGATCTCAAATAATGTGAGGCCTGGGTGTCGCACGTTGCCCAACAATGAATTACTTCTCACATATTAAAAAGCAGAATTTAAATTCAATATTTATTTTGTGTAATGTGGTCAGTGTGTCAAAATTGTTGTACTGAGACTAAGGTGTATCAACATTGTTGTACTGAGGCTAAGGTGTGTCAACATTGTTGTACTGAGGCTAAGGTGTGTCAAATTGTTTTACTGAGGCTAAGATGTGTCAACATTGTTGTACTGAAGCCAAGGTGTGTCAACATTGTTGTACTGAGGCTAAGATGTGTCAACATTGTTGTACTGAGGCTAAGATGTATCAACATTGTTGTACTGAGGATAAGGTGTGTCAAAATCGTTGTACTGAGACTAAGTTGTGTCAACATCGCTGTACTGAGGCTAAGGTGTGTCAACATCGTTGTACTGAGGCCAAGGTGTGTCAACATTGTTGTACTGAGGCTAAGATGTATCAACATTGTTGTACTGAGTCTAAGGTGTGTCAATATCGTTGTACTGAGGCTAAGATGTGTCAACATTGTTGTGGTGAGGATAAGGTGTGTCAACATCGTTGTACTGAGGCCAAGGTGTGTCGACATTGTTGTACTGAGGCTAAGTTGTATGAATATCGTTGTACTGAGGCTAAGATGTGTCAACATTGTTGTACTGAGGCTAAGTTGTGTCATCATCGTTGTACTGAGGCTACGTTGTGTCAACATTGTTGTACTGAGGCTAAGGTGTTACAACATTGTTTTATACTGAGGCTAAGGTGTGTCAACATTGTTGTAATGAAGCCAAGGTGTGTCAACATTGTTGTACTGAGGCTAAGGTGTATCAATATCGTTGTACTGAGGCTATGGTGTATCAACATTGTTGTACTGAGGCTAAGTTGTGTCAAAATCGTTACTGAGGCTAAGTTGTGTCAACAATGTTGTACTGCGGCTAAGGTGTTACAACATTGTTTTATGCTGAGGCTAAGGTGTGTCAACATTGTTGTAATGAGGCCAAGGTGTGTCAACATTGTTGTACTGAGGCTAAGGTGTATCAATATCGTTGTACTGAGGCTAAGGTGTGTCAACATTGTTGTACTGAGGCTAAGGTGTGTCAACATCGTTGTACTGAGGCTAAGATAGGTAAACATTGTTGCACTGAGCCTAAGGTGTGTCAACATTGTTGTACTGAGTCTAAGTTTTCTTCTCTGATCAACCAGAATTCCGATATCACAAGTTTCCGGTATCTCGCATGATTTCTCTAAGCAAACTACAGGATCCTGGGATGAGGAAAACTGTTTTTTCCCTTTGGCCGGGATTAATATCATCATATTCTATTTTCTTTTTTTAGCAGTTGATCCATTATTTGAGTGATTGGCCAGTTTGACTATCAGGTGACTAGGAAAACAGTCATGATATCTTAATAGTGATAGCCATTTTTAGCTAGCGGGAATTTCCCGTACATGTGGTGAATGTGCTATTAATAGCGGGAGTTCATGTCATGTGTTTCCTTAAAAGCAGGCCCGCACAACCCAAAATCTAAGGTAGGCCCGCACAACCCAAAATCTAAGGTGGGCCCGCACAACTCGAAATCTAAGGTGGGCCATAGTTCTTTAGGAAAAACGTGTTCGGGCCGAAAGAAAATAGGACAGGAAGGTGGTGGGGGGAGCTATTAAGAAAATAATTATCATAGAGAATATTTAGTTACTTAACAAATAAATTTAATGTGACTTATTGCATCGCCAATTTATTGATTAATTAAAAAAATGAAATAAATATTTATGTTATTTTTCAGTATTATGACTTTTCATCCAGTTCTTCGTGGGCCGCCACATGAGTGCTAGCGGGCCGCATGCAGCTCGCAGGCCATATGTTGTGCAGGCCTCCTTAAAAGGATAAGAAATATTCATTTTATAATATAACGTGAATAACATATTTTGTCACGTTTATCAATAGTAATATAAATATTCATCTTTTATACGACCAAAATACTTTGTAGTATTCGAGCCAATAGGGAATAGTTTTTTTTTAATTTTGAGAAATTTCGTCTTAGATAATACGATTATATTTGTGTGCATTTTGGGATATCACGTGACACAGTTTTACAAATTAAAAGATAATATAAGATTTGATTACTAACCAAAAAAATGGAAATGTATTGTTGCTGACATTTTACATTGAGGATCCTCAAACTTTTTCATCAGAGGTCCGTTATAGTGCCCCTTAGACTCTTGGGGACTGGTTCAGTGTCCCCTAGACTATTGGGGACTGGTTCAGTGTCCCCTAGACTCTTGAGGACTGGTTCAATGTCCCTTAGACTCTTGAGGGCTAGTTCAGTGTCCCTTACTCTCTTTGTTGCTGGTACAGTGTCCCTTAGACACTTGAGGACTGGTTCAGTGCCCCTTAGACTCTTAAGGGCTAGTTCAGTGTCCCTTACTCTCTTTGTTGCTGGTACAGTGTCCCTTAGACTCTTGAGAACTGGTTCAGTGTCCGTTAGACTCTTGAGGACTGGTTCAGTGCCCCTTAGACTCTTGAGGGCTAGTTCAGTGTCCCTTACTCTCTTTGTTGCTGGTACAGTGTCCCTTAGACTCTTGAGAACTGGTTCAGTGTCATTTAGACTTTTGAGGACTGGTTCAGTTCCCCTTAGACTCTTGAGAACTGGTTCAGTGTCCGTTAGACTCTTGAGGACTGGTTCAGTTTCCCTTAGACGCTTTAGGGCTGGTTCAGTGTCCCTTAAACTCCTGAGGGCTGGTTCAGTGTCGCTTAGATTTTTAAGGGCCGGTTCAGTGTCCCTTAGACTCTTGAGGGCTGGTTCAGTGCCTCTTAGAATCTTGGGGCCGCATGACTGTCACTTCAGCCACGACGTTTTGCAGGACTATGGTTTAGAAATGATATGAACCCATTTCTACGCACAAATCAAGCATAGTATTTATATTGAAATAGACAGGAAAAATAACATGCTATTTAAAATAAGGAACAGTTTGAATCAACATACATAAGTATTCCTGTGATAACTATTGGCTTGATTTGGACTCAATAGAACTATTCGTTTCCATATTTTTCTCGGTACCCTTATAGCGGTCATGTGGGCCTGGTTACTGGTGATGGACATCTGGCGGACCAGATATGCGTCAGGATCCCTGTTGTACTTGTACATTTTAAGCATACGGAATAATATTTTGATTAAGTTAACAAAAATAAACCAGAAAAATTGAAACGTAAGGGATTTTAAAGGTATATCTCATATACTAAACCCAACCCTCCAATGGGGTTAAAGGTCAAGATCTGTAATGACAATATTAAGATTGCTGGTTTTATTATATAAATCGCTCATCTATTATTATATTACAACAATTTGTTGGTCTTGAAAAGCTACAAAATGTTTGTCTACAAATCTAAATTTGATTGGTATTATAATATTGCATGTAGAATGTTAAATACAAAATCTTACAGAATGCAAATTTTCAAAAAAGCGACTGTTTCAATTAATGGTATAAACATCCTACGCTCACGAAATGTAGCAATTAATACTTTGAACTCAACAGACTACGACCCCCCCACATCCCAACCCCCCCCCCCCCCCAAGAATCATTACAAAGCACCCACCAAAAGACACATCCTCTTAGCATACTAAATCAATACAACTGTTTATTGTAGTGAAATCAATAGATTCGTTTATTCTTACTTCATTAATAGCTTCGTCTATGACAATGACATCAATAGATTCGTTTATTCTTACCGCATTAATAGTTTTGTATATTCTAATGACATCAATAGATTCGTTTATTCTCACTACATGAATAGCTGTGGCTATTCTAGTGACATCAGTATCTATATCAAATCTAAATTCATCAAGAAATCTATAAATTCTAACGCCATCAATAAATATGTCCCTTCTAAATGACAACCTCTTTTATTCTCACTCTACTCGGACGCTCTAACTAGGTGAGCACAAAACACATAACCTTCGTATAGAAAAAGGAAACGGTTGTCTAATGCTAGCCTTTGTGCAGACGACATTGTTGGCCTGAGAGCTTTTGTTCCCTGGGCACCGAGCTCTCCCCCCACCGCAAGCCAGAACAAAGGTGTCATTAGGACTTTTTAATGGCCACATTCGTGTTAGCTGCGTGTCCTATTCTTACTTGACACCGTTTCACTCTTCCGGCGTGCGCCGACGATGTGCGCAGAAGAACAGTCTTCATTACAATTAAAACATGCTCGGGGAGGAAATGTATTTCATAATATTGATGGCCATTCAAAGTTGAAAAGTTAATATCTATTGTTGTCATTTGATAGCAATGGTTCCATATAGAGGAACTACTTGAGATTATTTTATATTTATCTAGCACAATCAATTTTTGGCGTATTTTTTTAATATTTATTTCGAACTCATTTTAAAATTTTGTCTTACAGCGTTACCTGATCATGTACCTTACCCTGCTAGGTTGGTATTTATATTATCTTGTACCTGACTAGGTTGGTATTTACAATATCCTGTACATTGCTAGGATGGTACCTACATTATCTTGTACATTGCTAGGTTGGTATATACATTATCCTGTAGCTTGCTAGGTTGGCAGTTACATCATCTGGATCTACAATTTGCTCTTTGCCAACATCACAAAGGATATATGTGACAAAAGAACCCAGGAATGTCACTCTGATTTCAGAGAAGACATTTAGAAATGTGTCATTATCACTTGATGACGAAGAGCTTCACATTTCTTTGCTTCTTCGGCTAGAGTTGTTTTTTAAAAAGGACACATTTTAATATTTTATTAAATGAAAGACAACCAAAAGGAATGTTGATGATTGTCTTATAAAAGGAATGTTGAAGATTGTCTTATAATAGTAATAATAATAATAATAATAATAAAGTTTATTTGAAAAACACGCTTCATCCCCAAAAGCTCGAAGCGCGGTACAAAGTCAACCATACTAAAAGAGAAATAAAAACAATCTAAAATTTACCACATTTAAAAACAGACGCAACAATATAAAACTACATACGAGCATACCAAGTCAAAGTCTTTCATCCCGGTTCAACCATAAGCAACACAAGCCAATATACATTAACTGAAAAAAGATGGTAGATAGCATCACCACAGAAGTTGTTTGCAAAATAGATGTGTTTTTAAATCGGTTTTAAAGGACTCCAGTGTCTGGCTGTTTCTGAGAGCGACAGGAAGGGCGTTCCAAATTGTTGGGCCGGCAAATGCAAAAGTGCACTTTCCGTAAGTTTCAAGGCGAACACACGGTATAGATATTTTGCCACTATCGGATGAGCGGAGCTCTCTAGTGGGTACATAAGGCGTCATGAGTGCTTTTAGATAAGATGGCGCCAGGTCATGTAAGCAGCGGTAGCACAAAGTTGCAAATTTCTACTCTATGCGAGCGCGAACCGGCAGCCAGTGCAGCTCTCTCAGAAATGTTTTAGCATGGTCAAATTTGCGTTTGCAAAGAACAATGCGAGCCGCATTATTCTGAATTCGTTGAATTTTATCCAGTAGCGTCGTTGGAAGACCCACCATGAGAGCATTGCAATAGTCCATGCGTGATAACACAAATGCAGCCATCGGCCTCTTTGATACATCTAACGTTAAGAAAGGTCTGATAAGACTTATCCTGCTATAATTATAAAAGAAATGCTGATGATTGTTGTATAAAAGGAATATTCATGATTCACTTAAAAAAGGAATTTTGATTATTCTATTATAAAAGGAATATTGATGATAGTCTTACAAAAGGAATGCTTAAACCAGTCTGGTCCAAATTAGTAAAAAAAATACATTTTTAATAACCTTATGGTCAAAATTATTTATTTAATTATTTGATTATTCCAATAAGTTATTTGTTTTAATAGGAAGAGACATAAGTAGACTACCTTATAAAATATATAGTTGAGTTTGTTTTCCCCGTGGCTTGCCTACTCTAGTCATCTTGAAGGTCCTGTTTGTGGATATTCTTTTGTTTCTGGCAAGCCATTCATCGTGGGTACCAGGGTTCATTCACATCAACACCTTTCACTATGTCCATAGCACAGTTGCTTTACATTAAGGAGTTTGTAGTCGGGAAGTGCCACACAGATCCGCACCAGGATGCACCAGCCTTCTTGAGCATTGTTGGGAATCAGACATACATGTCCCAAGTCAGACAAGTCTATTTCTAATCAGATTTTAGAAAACCGAAATAAGCTTTTCCCGGTATTTATCCACAATCCTTGCGTCGGGACACACAGCATCACACTTTAGGGTAGGCTAAAATACTGACGGTAGAAATATTCATGAGCTTGTTCAGTTGAACGACGAGGCTGGCGACAGCAGACGTTCGTTTGTAGGGCTAGTTGTACTTCTCAAAGGATCCACTGATAAACATATGTGAGGATTCAATAAAGAAACACATATTACATCAGTAAGCAACTCTACAGGCGTCTCAATATTAGCCGATCAAACAAATTGTCGTTGGCGGTACGTGTTGCAAACAACATAGATGGTGAATTGTGTGGAGGATTTATCAGATTCCAACCACTGCAGCTACTAACGACATCAGCAATTGTAGATTCTGTTATGAATCACTATGAATGTCATCTGGACTCGACAAAATGACTTGGTCAAGGATATGATTGCTGTGATTGACGGCTGTGATATAACGGCTGTGATATGACGGCTGTGATATGACTGCTATGATTTGACTGCTGTTATATGACGGTTGTAATATGACTGCTGTGATATGATGGCTATGATGTTACGGCTGTAATGTAACTGCTGTGCAAAAACGGCTGTGATATGATAGCTTTAATATGCCGGCTGTGATATGATAGCTTTAATAAGCTGGCTGTGATATGATAGCTTTAATATGCAGGCTGTAATATGACTACTGTAAAATGACGGCTGTGATACGACGGCTGTGAAATGGTGACTGTGATATGACGGATGTCATATGACTGATATGATATGACAGCTGTAATATGAAGCTTGTGATATGACGGCTGTGATATGACTGATATGATATGATATGGCGGCTGTAATATGAAGCTTGTGATATGACGGCTGTGATATGACTGATATGATATGACGGCTGTAATATGAAGCTTGTGATATGAAGGCTGTGATATGACTGATATGATATGATATGGCGGCTGTAATATGAAGCTTGTGATATGACGGCTGTGATATGACTGATATGATATGACGGCTGTAATATGAAGCTTGTGATATGACGGCTGTGATATGATTGATATGATATGACGGCATTAATATGAAGCTTGTGATATGAAGGCTGTGATATGACTGATATGATATGATATGGCGGCTGTAACATGAAGCTTGTGATATGACGGCTGTGATATGACTGATATGATATGGCGGCTGTAATATGAAGCTTGTGATATGAAGGCTGTGATATGACTGATATGATATGATATGGCGGCTGTAATATGAAGCTTGTGATATGAAGGCTGTGATATGACTGATATGATATGATATGGCGGCTGTAATATGAAGCTTGTGATATGACGGCTGTGATATGACTGATATGATATGGCGGCTGTAATATGAAGTTTGTGATATGACGGCTGTGATATGACTGATATGATATGATATGGCGGCAGTAATATGAAGCTTGTGATATGACGGCTGTGATATGACTGATATGATATGGCGGCTGTAATATGAAGCTTGTGATATGAAGGCTGTGATATGACTGATATGATATGATATGGCGGCTGTAATATGAAGCTTGTGATATGACGGCTGTGATATGACTGATATGATATGGCGGCTGTAATATGAAGCTTGTGATATGAAGGCTGTGATATGACTGATATGATATGATATGGCGGCTGTAATATGAAGCTTGTGATATGACGGCTGTGATATGACTGATATGATATGACAGCTGTAATATGAAGCTTGTGATATGATGGCTGTGATATGACTTATATGATATGATATGTTGGCTGTAATATGAAGCTTGTGATATGACGGCTGTGATATGACTGATATGATATGGCGGCTGTACTATGAAGCTTGTGATATGACGGCTGTGATATGACTGATATGATATGACGGCTGTAATATGAAGCTTGTCATATGAAGGCTGTGATATGACTGATATGATATGATATGACGGCTGTAATATGAAGCTTGTGATATGACGGCTGTGATATGACTGATATGATATGATATGGCGGCTGTAATATGAAGCTTGTGAAATGATGGCTGTGATATGACTGATATGATATGACAGCTGTAATATGAAGCTTGTGATATGAAGGCTGTGATATGACTGATATGATATGATATGGCGGCTGTAATATGAAGCTTGTGATATGACGGCTGTAATATGACTGATATGTTATGACGGCTGTAATATGAAGCTTGTGATATGACGGCTGTGATATGACTGATATGATATGATATGGCGGCTGTAATATGAAGCTTGTGAAATGACGGCTGTGATATGACTGATATGATATGACAGCTGTTATATGAAGCTTGTGATATGAAGGCTGTGATATGACTGATATGATATGATATGGCGGCTGTAATATGAAGCTTGTGATATGACGGCTGTGATATGACTGATATGATATGGCGGCTGTAATATGAAATTTGTGATATGACGACTGTGTTATGACTGATATGATATGACGGCTGTAATATGAAGCTTGTGATATGACGGCTGTGATATAGCTGATATGATATGATATGGCGGCTGTAATATGAAGATTGTGATATGAAGGCTGTGATATGACTGATATGATATGATATGGCGGCTGTAATATGAAGCTTGTGATATGAGGCTGTGATATGACTGATATGATATGGCGGCTGTAATATGAAGCTTGTGATATGAAGGCTGTGATATGACTGAAATGATATGATATTGCGGCTGTAATATGAAGCTTGTGATATGACGGCTGTGATATGACTGATATGATATGATATGACAGCTGTAATATGAAGCTTGTGATATGAAGGCTGTGATATGACTGATATTATATGATATGGCGGCTGTAATATGAAGCTTGTGATATGACGGCTGTGATATGACTGATATGTTATGACGGCTGTAATATGAAGCTTGTGATATGAAGGCTGTAATATGACTGATAAGATATGATATGGCGGCTTTAATATGAAGCTTGTGATATGACGGCTGTGATATGACTGATATGATATCATATGGCGGCTGTAATACGAAGCTTGTGATATGACGGCTGTGATATGACTGATATGATATGACGGCTGTAATATGAAGCTTGTGATATGAAGGCTGTGATATGACTGATATGATATGATATGGCGGCTGTAATATGAAGCTTGTGATATGACGGCTGTGATATGACTGATATGATATGTCGGCTGTAATATGAAGCTTGTGGTATGAAGGCTGTGATATGACTGATATGATATGATATGGCGACTGTAATATGAAGCTTGTGATATGACGGCTGTGATATGACTGATATGATATGACAGCTGTAATATGAAGCTTGTGATATGAAGGCAGTGATATGACTGATATGATATGATATGACAGTTGTAATATAAAGCTTGTGATATGACGGCTGTGATATGACTGATATGATATGACGGCTGTAATATGAAGCTTGTGATATGAAGGCTGTGATATGACTGATATGATATGACGGCTGTAATATGAAGCTTGTGATATGACGGCTGTGATATGACTGATATGATATGATATGGCGGCTGTAATATGAAGCTTGTGATATGACGGCTGTGATATGACTGATATGATATGATATGGCGGCTGGAATATGAAGCTCGTGATATGACGGCTGTGATATGACTGATATGATATGACGGCTGTAATATGAAGCTTGTGATATGACGGCTGTGATATGACTAATATGATATGACTGCTGTAATATAAAGCTTGTTATATGAAGGCTGTGATATGACTGATATGATATGATATGACAGCTGTAATATGAAGCTTGTGATATGATGGCTGTGATATGACTGATATGATATGATATGATATGGCGGCTGTAATATGAAGCTTCTGATATGACGGCTGTGATATGACTAATATGATATGATATGGCGGCTGTAATATGAAGCTTGTGATATGACGGCTGTGATATGACTGATATGATATGACAGCTGTAATATGAAGCTTGTGATATGAAGGCTGTGATATGACTGATATGATATGATATGGCGGCTGTACTATGAAGCTCTGGATATGACGGCTGTGATATGACTGATATGAAATGACGGCTGTAATATGAAGCTTGTGATATGACGGCTGTGATATGACTGATATGATATTACGGCTGTAATATGAAGCTTGTGATATGACGACTGTGATATGACTGATATGATATGATATGGCGGCTGTAATATGAAGCTTGTGATATGACGGCTGTGATATGACTGATATGATATGACGGCTGTAATATGAAGCTTGTGATATGACGGCTGTGATATGACTGATATGATATGATACGACGGCTGTAATATGAAGCTTGTGATATGACGGCTGTGATATGACTGATATGATATGGCGGCTGTAATATGAAGCTTGTGATATGACGGCTGTGATATGACTGATATGATATGGCGGCTGTAATATGAAGCTTGTGATATGACGGCTGTGATATGACTGATATGATATGATATGGCGGCTGTAATATGAAGCTTGTGATATGACGGCTGTGATATGACTGATATGATATGGCGGCTGTAATATGAAGCTTGTGATATGACGGCTGTGATATGACTGATATGATATGATATGGCGGCTGTAATATGAAGCTTGTGATATGACGGCTGTGATATGACTGATATGATATGGCGGCTGTAATATGAAGCTTGTGATATGACGGCTGTGATATGACTGATATGATATGATATGGCGGCTGTAATATGAAGCTTGTGATATGACGGCTGTGATATGACTGATATGATATGGCGGCTGTAATATGAAGCTTGTGATATGACGGCTGTGATATGACTGATATGATATGATATGGCGGCTGTAATATGAAGCTTGTGATATGACGGCTGTGATATGACTGATATGATATGATATGACGGCTGTAATATGAAGCTTGTGATATGGAGGCTGTGATATGACTGATATGATATGATATGGCGGCTGTAATATGAAGCTTGTGATATGATGGCTGTGATAGTATGTAAGGAAAGAAAGTCGTTGTTCAGCCAAAACTTAGCAATATTTTCCCAAAAGTCGCTTTTTTTCCCCTTGCTCTGCGCAGCTGCTCAATCAAACGGTGGTTAATGTTTTGAATTCAGATGACGTTATTTCGAGAAAGCATAAATCGAAGGTCTTTAATAACAAACGTTCCATTGTTCTGTGAAATTCGATGGTCCAGCTATTATGTTCATGTTCTTCACCTCCCACCAGCTATTGTGTTCATGTTCTTCATCTCTCACCAGCTGTTATGTTCATGTTCTTCACCTCCCACCAGCTATTGTGTTCATGTTCTTCACCTCTCACCAGCTATTGTGTTCATGTTCTTCACCTCCCACCAGCTATTGTGATCATGTTCTTCACCTCCCACCAGCTATTATGTTCATGTTCTTCACCTCTCACCAGCTATTGTGTTCATGTTCTTCACCTCTCACCAGCTATTGTGATCATGTTCTTCACCTCCCACGAGCTATTATGTTCATGTTCTTCACCTCTCACCAGCTATTGTGTTCATGTTCTTCACCTCCCACCAGCTATTGTGATCATGTTCTTCACCTCCCACCAGCTATTATGTTCATGTTCTTCACCTCTCACCAGCTATTGTGTTCATGTTCTTCACCTCTCACCAGCTATTGTGTTCATGTTCTTCACCTCCCACCAGCTATTATGTTCATGTTCTTCACCTCTCACCAGCTATTGTGTTCATGTTCCTCACCTCCCACCAGCTATTGTGATCATGTTCTTCACCTCTCACCAGCTATTATGTTCGTATTCTTCACCTCTCACCAGCTATTGTGTTCATGTTCTTCACCTCTCACCAGCTATTGTGTTCATGTTCTTCACCTCCCACCAGCTATTATGTTCATGTTCTTATCCTCTCACCAGCTATTGTGTTCATGTTCTTCACCTCCCACCAGCTATTGTGTTCATGTTCTTCACCTCCCACCAGCTATTATGTTCATGTTCTTCACCTCTCACCAGCTATTGTGTTCATGTTCTTCACCTCTCACCAGCTATTGTGTTCATGTTCTTCACCTCTCACCAGCTATTGTGTTCATGTTCTTCACCTCTCACCAGCTATTGTGTTCATGTTCTTCACCTCTCACCAGCTATTGTGTTCATGTTCTTCACCTCCCACCAGCTATTATGTTCATGTTCTTCACCTCTCACCAGCTATTGTGTTCATGTTCTTCACCTCCCACCAGCTATTGTGATCATGTTCTTCACCTCCCACCAGCTATTATGTTCATGTTCTTCACCTCTCACCAGCTATTGTGTTCATGTTCTTCACCTCTCACCAGCTATTGTGATCATGTTCTTCACCTCCCACGAGCTATTATGTTCATGTTCTTCACCTCTCACCAGCTATTGTGTTCATGTTCCTCACCTCCCACCAGCTATTGTGATCATGTTCTTCACCTCCCACCAGCTATTATGTTCATATTCTTCACCTCTCACCAGCTATTGTGTTCATGTTCTTCACCTCTCACCAGCTATTGTGTTCATGTTCTTCACCTCTCACCAGCTATTGTGATCATGTTTTTCACCTCCCACGAGCTATTATGTTCATGTTCTTCACCTCTCACCAGCTATTGTGTTCATGTTCCTCACCTCCCACCAGCTATTGTGATCATGTTCTTCACCTCCCACCAGCTATTATGTTCATATTCTTCACCTCTCACCAGCTATTGTGTTCATGTTCTTCACCTCTCACCAGCTATTGTGTTCATGTTCTTCACCTCTCACCAGCTATTGTGTTCATGTTCTTCACCTCTCACCAGCTATTGTGTTCATGTTCTTCACCTCTCACCAGCTATTGTGTTCATGTTCTTCACCTCTCACCAGCTATTGTGTTCATGTTCTTCACCTCTCACCAGCTATTGTGTTCATGTTCTTCACCTCTCACCAGCTATTGTGTTCATGTTCTTCACCTCTCACCAGCTATTGTGTTCATGTTCTTCACCTCTCACCAGCTATTGTGTTCATGTTCTTCACCTCTCACCAGCTATTGTGTTCATGTTCTTCACCTCTCACCAGCTATTGTGTTCATGTTCTTCACCTCTCACCAGCTATTGTGTTCATGTTCTTCACCTCTCACCAGCTATTGTGTTCATGTTCTTCACCTCTCACCAGCTATTGTGTTCATGTTCTTCACCTCTCACCAGCTATTGTGTTCATGTTCTTCACCTCTCACCAGCTATTGTGTTCATGTTCTTCACCTCTCACCAGCTATTGTGTTCATGTTCTTCACCTCTCACCAGCTATTGTGTTCATGTTCTTCACCTCTCACCAGCTATTGTGTTCATGTTCTTCACCTCTCACCAGCTATTGTGTTCATGTTCTTCACCTCTCACCAGCTATTGTGTTCATGTTCTTCACCTCTCACCAGCTATTGTGTTCATGTTCTTCACCTCTCACCAGCTATTGTGTTCATGTTCTTCACCTCTCACCAGCTATTGTGTTCATGTTCTTCACCTCTCACCAGCTATTGTGTTCATGTTCTTCACCTCTCACCAGCTATTGTGTTCATGTTCTTCACCTCTCACCAGCTATTGTGTTCATGTTCTTCACCTCTCACCAGCTATTGTGTTCATGTTCTTCACCTCTCACCAGCTATTGTGTTCATGTTCTTCACCTCTCACCAGCTATTGTGTTCATGTTCTTCACCTCTCACCAGCCATTGTGTTCATGTTCTTCACCTCTCACCAGCTATTGTGTTCATGTTCTTCACCTCTCACCAGCCATTGTGTTCATGTTCTTCACCTCTCACCAGCTATTGTGTTCATGTTCTTCACCTCTCACCAGCCATTGTGTTCATGTTCTTCACCTCTCACCAGCCATTGTGTTCATGTTCTTCACCTCTCACCAGCCATTGTGTTCATGTTCTTCACCTCTCACCAGCCATTGTGTTCATGTTCTTCACCTCTCACCAGCTATTGTGTTCATGTTCTTCTCTTCTCACCAGCTAATGTGTTCATGTTCTTCACCTCTCACCAGCTATTGTGTTCATGTTCTTCACCTCTCACCAGCTATTGTGTTCATGTTCTTCTCTTCTCACCAGCCATTGTGTTCATGTTCTTCTCTTCTCACCAGCTATTGTGTTCATGTTCTTCTCTTCTCACCAGCTATTGTGTTCATGTTCTTCTCTTCTCACCAGCCATTGTGTTCATGTTCTTCTCTTCTCACCAGCTATTGTGTTCATGTTCTTCACCTCCCACCAGCTATTGTGTTCATGTTCTTCACCTCTCACGAGCTATTATGTTCATGTTCTTCACCTCTCACCAGCTATTGTGTTCATGTTCCTCACCTCCCACCAGCTATTGTGATCATGTTCTTCACCTCCCACCAGCTATTATGTTCATATTCTTCACCTCTCACCAGCCATTGTGTTCATGTTCTTCACCTCTCACCAGCTATTGTGTTCTTGTTCTTCACCTCTCACCAGCTATTGTGTTCATGTTCTTCACCTCTCACCAGCCATTATGTTCATGTTCTTCACCTCTCACCAGCTATTGTGTTCATTTTCTTCACCTCTCACCACCTATTGTGATCATGTTCTTCACCTCTCACCAGCTATTGTGTTCATGTTCTTCACCTCTCACCAGCTATTGTGTTCATGTTCTTCACCTCTCACCAGCTATTGTGTTCATGTTCTTCACCTCCCACCAGCCATTGTCATCACGTTCTTCTCTTCTCACCAGCTATTGTGTTCATGTTCTTCCCCTCTCACCAGTTATTGTGTTCATGTTCTTCACCTCTCACCAGCCATTGTGTTCATGTTATTCACCTCTCACCAGCCATTGTGTTCATGTTCTTCCCCTCTCACCAGCTATTGTGTTCATGTTCTTCACCTCTCACCAGCCATTGTGTTCATGTTCTTCACCTCTCACCAGCTATTGTGTTCATGTTCTTCACCTCTCACCAGCCATTGTGTTCATGTTCTTCACCTCTCACCAGCTATTGTGTTCATGTTCTTCTCTTCTCACCAGCCATTGTGTTCATGTTCTTCTCTTCTCACCAGCTATTGTGTTCATGTTCTTCACCTCCCACCAGCTATTGTGTTCATGTTCTTCACCTCCCACCAGCTAATGTGATCATGTTCTTCACCTCCCACCAGCTAATGTGATCATGTTCTTCACCTCCCACCAGCTAATGTGATCATGTTCTTCACCTCTCACCAGCTGTTGTGTTCAAGTTCTTCACCTCCCACCAGCTAATGTGATCATGTTCTTCACCTCTCACCAGCTGTTGTGTTCATGTTCTTCACCTCCCACCAGCTAATGTGATCATGTTCTTCACCTCTCACCAGCTGTTGTGTTCATGTTCTTCACCTCCCACCAGCTATTGTGATCATGTTCTTCACCTCCCACCAGCTATTATGTTCATGTTCTTCACCTCTCACCAGCTAATATGATCATGTTCTTCACCTCCCACCAGCTATTATGTTCATGTTCTTCACCTCTCACCAGCTAATGTGATCATGTTCTTCACCTCTCACCAGCTGTTGTGTTCATGTTCTTCACCTCCCACCAGCTAATGTGATCATGTTCTTCACCTCTCACCAGCTGTTGTGTTCATGTTCTTCACCTATCACCAGCTATTGTGATCATGTTCTTCACCTCCCACCAGCTATTGTGTTCATGTTCTTCACCTCCCACCAGCTATTGTGTTCATGTTCTTCACCTCTCACCAGCCATTGTGTTCAAGTTTTCCCCTACATATATCGTATGTCTGGTGATTATATCTACATATCAGTGATACAGGAACCATTAATTCAATCATTACAAGCCAACCAGCTGGATTTATTTGTAAACTAGCGGACATTGTCCGTGAATATCGTCAGAGTGTTAAAACTTACATTAAGCACATATTGTTTGAGAAAAGTCTTGACTCTTGCAGCTTTGGTTAACATTGAGATGAAGAGCTAGCGTATCTGAGGACGGCAACTACATCTCAGCAATCCTAGAAACTAAAATGACACGTGTTAAGATCCCGACTCCAAAGAAGTCTACTTTAGACAAACAATATTTGTTCCGTACTTGTATTTTGTAACATCATCTCTGACCAACAGTTTATCTGGAGACAACAGTCCCTGGTTCCAGCTGTTCAGACTTCATCCCGCTATCATGTCATGTCTTTATTGTGTCCAGTTTAAGAAGAGCGTTGATGTCATCACTAGTCCGTACTCAATTGACAAGTTAAACAATGAAGTGGATCAATTGTTTTTGAGCGACAATCAAAACATATTCAAAAAAACTTTGCGGTGTGTTGACTTGCAGATATGCACAGATTTTTGCCAGATTTTCACTAAGTTATTCTTTTTGCATTTACTTTAGCAACAACAACATCCACGGTGGAGAGTTCCATTCAAATACCCCTACTGTACCAACAACAACATCCACCATGGAGAGTTCCATTCAAATACCCCTACTGTACCAACAACAATATCCACCGTGTAGCGTTCCATTCAAATACCCCTACTGTACCAACAACATCATCCGCGGTGGAGCGTTCCATTCAAATACCCCTACTGTACCAACAACAGCATCCACCATGGAGCGTTCCGTTGAAATACCACTACTGTACCAATAACAACATCCACCGTGGAGCGTTCCATTCAAATACCCCTACTGTACCAACAACAACATCCACCATGGAGCGTTCCATTGAAATACCCCTACTGTACCAATAACAACATCCACTGTGGAGCGTTCCATTCAAATACCCCTACTGTACCAACAACAACATCCATCATGGAACGTTCCATTGAAATATACCTACTGTACCAATAACAACATCCACCGTGGAGCGTTCAATTCAAATACCCCTACTGTACCAACAACAACATCCACCATGGAGCGTTCCATTGAAATACCCCTACTGTACCAATAACAACATTCACCATGGAGCGTTCCATTGAAATACCCCTACTATACCAACAACAACATCCACGGTGGAGCGTTCCATTGAAATACCCCTACTGTACCAATAACAATATCCACCATGGAGCGTTCCATTGAAATACCCCTACTGAATCAACAACAACATCCACCGTGGAGCATTCCATTCAAATACCCCTACTGTACCAACAACAACATCCACGGTGGAGCGTTCCATTGAAATACCCCTACTGTACCAACAACAACATCCACCGTGGAGCATTCCATTCAAATACCCCTACTGTACCAACAACAACATCCACCATGGAGCGTTCCATTGAAATACCCCTACTGTACCAACAACAACATCCACCATGGAGCGTTCCATTGAAATACCCCTACTGTACCAATAACAACATCCACCGTGGAGCGTTCCATTCAAATACCCCTACTGTACCAACAACAACATCCATCATGGAACGTTCCATTGAAATACCCCTACTGTACCAATAACAACATCCACCGTGGAGCGTTCCATTCAAATACTCCTACTGTACCAACAACAACATCCACCATGGAGCGTTCCATTGAAATACCCCTACTGTACCAACAACAACATCCACCATGGAGCGTTCCATTGAAATACCCCTACTGTACCAACAACAACATCCACCGTGGAGCGTTCCATTCAAATACCCCTACTGTACCAACAACAACATCCATCATGGAACGTTCCATTGAAATACCCCTACTGTACCAATAACAACATCCACCGTGGAGCGTTCAATTCAAATACTCCTACTGTACCAACAACAACATCCACCATGGAGCGTTCCATTGAAATACCCCTACTGTACCAATAACAACATTCACCATGGAGCGTTCCATTGAAATACCCCTACTGTACCAACAACAACATCCACCGTGGAGCGTTCCATTCAAATACCCCTACTATACCAACAACAACATCCACGGTGGAGCGTTCCATTGAAATACCCCTACTGTACCAATAACAATATCCACCATGGAGCGTTCCATTGAAATACCCCTACTGAATCAACAACAACATCCACCGTGGAGCATTCCATTCAAATACCCCTACTGTACCAACAACAACATCCACGGTGGAGCGTTCCATTGAAATACCCCTACTGTACCAACAACAACATCCACCGTGGAGCATTCCATTCAAATACCCCTACTGTACCAACAACAACATCCACGGTGGAGCGTTCCATTGAAATACCCCTACTGTATCAACAACAACATCCACGGTGGAGCGTTCCTTTAATGCCCTCAAACAAGTCAAATTTGGCTTTGGCCTAAAATGACGTACGAACATGTTTCAGTGTTGTGTTTGCTCTGTGTAGTTCGTTTAAGTGTGAACAGAAATAAGGCAGAGTTCATGCAGAAAGTAATTAAAATATTTGGAAACAATTAACGCGGGCTTCAGTTCCCTTTCAAAGATTGAAATGAAAGATTATCAAGAAATGTGTGAGTCGATTAGCTTTTGGAATATGTTTCAAAAGGACAAGTGCCTGTTGTGGAAAAACTCATCTTTATAAAGTACTCTGAATGCATAGGCCTAAGCTCTTTAGCTTTCCATTATACGAACATTGTGTGTATATTATTTTTTTTTAAACGAAATTAGCTGACTCTCCCCCCCCCCCTTTTTGCAAGCGTCCATAGGAGAGAGGGAAAATAAAAGAAAGGAGGGAGAAGGATAAAGTGAGGTAGAGAATGCAATGTACAGAAGGAGATATGGGAGAGGGTTGTAGAAAGAGGAAAAAGGGATAATAAGAAGAGTGAAAGAATAGAATGGTAACAAAGGAGGCGACAGTCCAGTGTTGGTAAGAAAATTACAATGAACTGAAAGGAAAGCAAGTTGGAGAGTCACAGAGTATCTAATGAGAGAAATAGAGGGATAGAGAGAATAAGAGAGAAGCTGGTGAGAGAAATAGTGAGACAACAAACACAGAGTGAGAGAGAGAGAAAGAAAGAGAGGTAGAAAACACACACTTAGAGGGAGACAAAAGAGGAGAGAGAGATAGAGGAAATAACTGAGGTAAAAAAAGATAGACATAGAGAGACAGAGAGAAATGTGCAGAGAAAGAGAGAGAAACAGCGAGGCATAAACAAATTTAGATAGAGAGAGAGAGAACACGGAGGGGTAAAAGGCTCTAAGAGAGGAGGTTGCCAATAAAGAGCGTCCAATAAATGAACTAAGTGTTACGACAAGATGGAAATGTTCATGTTGACCTATAATTATACTATAATGTATTTAAAGATATTTGGTAGATTTCCTCTAATCTCTCTGTCTCTTTCTCTCTTGTCGAGTCACATGTCTCTCTATTTCACTTTCTATTTCAGCCCCCAACCCCCCCACTGCTGCAACCCTCACCCACAATATCATTGATAAATTGACCTCGAGCTGTCCGTGCGTGGAAAAAAAGAATATATAACATTGACTTGAACTTTTTCGAGTCACGAATTGAAATATTTTTTCCCCTCATTTCCTGATTTGGATTAAATAAATTCTAAAAATGGCAACGCTGCTTTCTATGAGAGCTCAATTGTTAATTCTTAACAAAGAGGTTAAGTGGTTTTGGATTACTTTAATGTTCATACCAAAAAACCTAAAGGTATTAAAACGAACTAAAGAATCATCTGACCACGAGCTACAAGGGAAAAAGGTTGGACAATTTCTTGGAATGAAACAATCTTTGAAATACGCAATTCACAGAAAGAGTGGGAGACAAATAAACATACATAACAGGTGAAAATGAGAGCCTTTGTTTGTAAGTTGGAGAGCATTTTAATTTAATCATTGTAAATGTTTTGGGTTTTTATCGTAAATTTTCGATTGTCCAACTCATTATTTCTAGTGGCTTCTAGTGGCATCTAGTGGCTTCTAGTGGTTTCTAGTGACCTCTAGTGGCTTCTAGTATGACCTGAACAATATAAAATATTGCGGAAAAACAAGGAAAAGGAAAGAGATAAAAAAAACTAAGCATCGAAATAACTAAAATATTAAATTATACTTAAAATCAATCACAGACTTTTAAAATTCTTAATGATGTTAAAACGTAATATCATTGTTGTCAACACAACTCTGGAACAATGATTACATTTCAAAGTTAAATCAAGAACATAGAGATTTCAGGGTGTAATCTGTTAGATTACTTTCACTTGAGGTTTAGCTGAGTGCTAATTCTGAAAGTTAAAACATTAAGTTACCTACACTCAAGTTTCATAAAATAATATATTCAGAATTTCTGTCGAATTTATTTAGAAAAACTTAAAAATCTGTTTATATAACTCGCCAGAAACTAAGGCACAACAAGACCAAGAAGACGACAACGCAGGCTGTATATAGATAAGCCAGAGCAAGCAAGACGCAGGCAAACCCTCCCCTCCCTTCCTTTTCCACCCTCGCTTGCCAGCCAGCTCGCGGCGTATGCGAAGCCGCGGGTCGGCGTGAAATTAAAAGTTTGCCTTGACGTATCATGAAAAAAAAGGGGGTTGGTGAAGGGGTGTAACAACATTGGCATTCTTAAATATGCGTAAATTGAGTTCCCGTTTTTGTCAAGTAACTTTAGTAGATGGGAAGTTCACGCATTGCTGTCGCCAATGTTTGGCGGGGTACATCTAGTACATTATATTTATATATATATATATATATATATATATATATATATATATATATATATAAGGGGGAGTTTTGAGAATCTATCAATCCACTGTGCCTGTCAAACAACCCAAATCATGATGGGAAGTTCACGCATTGCTGTCGCCAATGTTTGGCGGGGTACATCTAGTACATTATATTTATATATATATATATATATATATATATATATATATATATATATATAAGGGGGAGTTTTGAGAATCTATCAATCCACTGTGCCTGTCAAACAACCCAAATCAATGAAACTTGATGTATCCACTTCCTCCCCTCAACCTTTTGATTAAAAAATAATCTCCCCATCAAAACATGTCCTGATGAATAAAATATGACAACTCTGTTTGATCGAATGCACTTGGCTGATATATTATTTGAAAATAAAAAAATGTTCTCTCCCGCTTGACGCCTGTCACATTCGAAGCACATCATTGAATTAGTGACTGGACAACGGAAATGAAACATTTTTTTTTGGTAGCTTGACCTCAAGGGATATAACAAACAGTTGATCTATTCGGACCTTGTGCGCGAATTTGGAGTTAAGACTGCTAAAACCAAATTGGTTTCTGACAGTCTCGGAAAAAATTAGTTAAAACTGTCGAAGTGAGGAGTTTAACAAGTTAGGCTTGTTAAACGCGATCTTTTTAGTCCGAACACAGTAGAATAGACAATTGTTAAGTTGATGGCACTTCAGTAAAGTCATTTATTCAAGAACATCTGGGGCCACACAACCATAATCTAGACAATTGTTAAGTTGATGGCACTTCAGTAAAGTCATTTATTCAAGACCATCTGGGGCCACACAACCATAATCTAGACAATTGTTAAGTTGTTGGCACTTCAGTAAAGTCATTTATTCAAGACCATCTGGGGCCACACAACCATAATCTAGACAATTGTTAAGTTGATGGCACTTCAGTAAAGTCATTTATTCAAGACCATCTGGGGCCACACAACCATAATCTAGACAATTGTTAAGTTGTTAACACTTCAGTTAAGTCATTTATTCAAGACCATCTGGGGCCACACAGCCATAATCTAGACAATTAATAAGTTGATGGCACTTCAGTAAAGTCATTTATTCAAGACAATCTGGGGCCACGCAACCATAATCTAGACAATTGTTAAGTTGTTGGCACTTCAGTAAAGTCATTTATTCAAGACCATCTGGGGCCACACAACCATAATATAGACAATTGTTAAGTTGTTGGCACATCAGTAAAGTCATTTATTCAAGACCATCTGTGGCCACACAACCATACTATAGAGTCTAGACAATTGTTCAGATGCAGGCACTTCAGTAAAGTCATTTATTCAAGATCATCTGGGGCCACACAACCATAATCTAGACAATTGTTAAGTTGATGGCACTTCAGTAAAGTCATTTATTGAAGACCATCTGTGGCCACACAACCATACTCTAGAATCTAGACAATTGTTCAGATGCAGGCACTTCAGTAAAGTCATTTATTCAAGATCATCTGGGGCCACACAACCATAATCTAGACAATTGTTAAGTTGATGGCACTTCAGTAAAGTCATTTATTCAAGACCATCTGGGGCCACACAACCATACTATAGAGTCTAGACAATTGTTCAGATGTAGGCACTTCAGTAAAGTCATTTTTTCAAGACCATCTGGGGCCACACAACCATAATCTAGACAATTGTTAAGTTTTTGGCACTTCAGTAAAGTCATTTATTCAAGACCATCTGTGGCCACACAACCATACTATAGAGTCTAGACAATTGTTCAGATGTAGGCACTTCAGTAAAGTCATTTATTTCCAAACCATCTGTGGCCACACAACCATACTATAGAGTCTAGACAATTGTTAAGTTGATGGCACTTCAGTAAAGTCATTTATTCAAGTCCATCTGGGGCCACACAACCTTGATGGGCTTGTCAATTACGGGAAGAGGGGCGTAATCTTTCCTCTCTCAAATCAGTTACGTCATAGATCTTTCTTTTAGATCATGTGTTCTTTTGTGTACATTTGATGCGTGCGTGCGCTTGGTTGAGAAAACAAGTAATGAGAGCGCAGCATGGAGCACAATGAGAGTGGGGCGGAAAAGATCCACTTGGGAATTGTTACTATATATAAAATGATAAAGCTGAGATTTATGTACTTTTGAACGATGAAAATAAACAGTTTTTGATAAAATGAACTATTGTTTTCAAGAAATTTATGAAAATGAATAAAGCAACATTCTAATCAAGATAAAAATTCAAAATTTAATCTTAGTTTTAAAAAAAAATATATAATTGTCTTCATAATCAAACAAGGGAAACAATTAAAATACTACAAGAAAAAAATAATAGCGGACAAACTGCGTCTATTTCCCGAGGCTCACTATTATCGATAATCGCCATTTCCACGCGGCAAACCTGGTTAGCAAACAACAAACCAAACACAAACCATGCCAACATCTGTTTTGAACTCCATCCGATTGTTATGTTTGATGTCTTGTGTGTCCGGTGCTACCCCCGGGCGTCATCAGACCAACGGATGACACGTTTGTCAATTTGGCGTCGAGAGTTGGACGTTTCACAATGTTGATCTATGCGAGCAGGCCTACGATTGGTCGGAGTGTGGCAGCGTAACCTGCTTAGTACAGACAGCAGTGCAATCGAACTACTTTAGATTAGGCACAATGCAGCGTAAACAACTTAGATTTAGACACAGTTCATATTTAGTACTTTTTTTTTAACATCGTACAACACAAGCACTCTTCTGAAGACACGATTTAAAGTAGGGGGCATAGTTAGAAATAATAAGTGCCACCAAACAAGCTTTGTTGCAACACAACCACTCTTCTGAAGACACGATTCAATGTAGGGGGCATAGTTAGAAATAATAAGTGCCACCAATCAAGCTTTGTTGAGCCACAGGTCAACGTGACCACAGTACTTAAGAGAGAATGCAGTACTCCCTGTATTCTTAGAGACACAAGAGCCTTATTTACGTCTCCATGAAATGCTATCCCCCTACACGTCACAAATGTTCTTGTCTCATAATGTCCAGTCCTAAAGTTGGTCATTACGACCGATGATTTTGAGCGTCAGATTTCTGCGTTATTTTCAAATGTCGTGTGTCATCACATGACGAACATTTTGTGAAGGTCACGTGACTATAAAATACCGTAGGCAAAGACCGCAAATTGTGGGCGCAATGGACGTATATTTGATTAGTTTAAAACAGCTGACCGATCCATGGAATCACATCCATTCTGAAGCTCCAATACCAAGTCTACGTCACACACATGAATCGCCTTTAATATTTTATTTCAGAGAAGATCGATACTTAAATTCAAAACCACGAAAAAGTCTAATACAGTATTATATATACTATATTATTGCTGAATGAGAGGATGTGAGGTAGCTAGGGGGTATCCGCACCCGGTAACACCATCTCAGGGGGTGACATCAAATTAAAATAAATATATTTACAGAGCACAAACTTCTCGGTCTAACCAAAGTTCATAAAAGGATAACAGATCACTCGTAAATATTCGCCACAACTAACCAATCAAATAATTGCCTTATTAAAAGTTTAAGGTTGATGTGTCAGAAATAAGGTAAATCTATAATTAGGTCAGAAAAACACCGTTTCGATCATGATTCAAAGCAGATTGAAGTGTTCAGTCAGTAGCTGTCGTAAATGACAGGAAGCTATATTTATCTGAATTCTGAGAAATAAAGCTTTCCATTGACACCAAACACTATGTAGTCGGGCGTTTCTTAGTACATGAATTGACTCGGTACACATTAAAAACATTAAAAAATGGCTTTTAACACATTTATTGGGTTAACAAAATAATATTTTACAAAATCGTCCAATATCTTTTTATAATTGATTTACATTGATTAATTAAAAAAAAAAAAAAGTGTTTTGAAATCAAATAGATCAAAAACCCAGAAAAACTAAAAAATAATAATTTTTCGCCGATTCGTTACTAGCACCTAATAAAAAAAAAAAAAAATGTTTATAAATCAAATAGATCAAAAACCCAGAAATACTAAAAAATAACAATTTTTCGCCGATTCGTTACTAGCACCGCCCAACCCCCCCCCACCCCCCCCCCTCCCCTTGTCATTTGAGCACGATTGTCATACAGCGCAAGGTCTTTCACGTTTATCTGCTACCTTTACCTTTGGTCTGACCGACTTGAGGAAGTTAAACTTAAACAGCAGTATCTGCAGACTAAAGGCTCTTGGCAAAGCGGTGACCAATCTAGCGGTCTTCAGATTGTCACTTGGTGCAACGTGCTATTGAAAAGTCATTTTTTGTAATAACAGGCTGATGTGGAATTTAGGTAGAGGGAAGATTAAGGTCTAAGAAGATAAAGGCAGGAGAAATATTTATGATCCTAAATGGACACTCAACGCTCCCTGATCAAGCTCTACTATCCATTAAAAGTATACATTGAATGATATTGATTTGATCAAGTCATTGACATATGTTGCGGCTTTAAAGACCAGGAAAGGAAAATTTTTATTAACATCTTAAAGTTCTTAAATACATTGACCTCCTGACCGCCAATTAATTTGTTTTTGTTCTTGTGATTGTTGTACTGTTTACTTACTTTAATCAGAAAAAATCCTATGTGGAAGTAAGTGGTGACACCATGAGTTTACCGCACCTGGTAACCCCAACTCTATCTACGTCACTGACGACAAGTAGAATAACATCTTCTTAAAAAAAATTAACAAATTGTTTGAGCCACAATACGTCCATGTCAGAATTATAAGTATAAAAGATTATTAGGATGTGACAAAATAATGGCTGGGCAAAGTTAAAATATAAAAAGGATGTGACAAAATAATGGCTTGGCAAAGTTAAAAGATAACTAGGATGTGACAGAATAATGGCTGGGCAAAGTTAAAAGATAACTAGGATGTGACAGAATAATGTTTGGGCCAAGTTAAAAGATAACTAGGATGTGATAAAATAATAGCTTGGCAAAGTTAAAAGATAACAAGGATGTGAAAAAATAATGGTTTGGCAAAGTTAAAAGATAACTAGGATGTGACAGAATAATGGCTGGGAAAAGTTAAAAGATAACTAGGATGTGACAAAATAATGGCTTGGCAAAGTTAAAAGATAACTAGGATGTGACAGAATAATGGCTGGGCAAAGTTAAAAGATAACTAGGATGTGACAGAATAATGGCTGGGCAAAGTTAAAAGATAACTAGGATGTGACAGAATAATGGCTGGGCAAAGTTAAAAGATAACTAGGATGTGACAAAATAATGGCTGGGCAAAGTTAAAAGATAACTAGGATGTGACAGAATAATGGCTGGGCAAAGTTAAAAGATAACTAGGATGTGACAAAATAATGGCTGGGCAAAGTTAAAAGATAACTAGGATGTGACA